>CAXKVX010005036.1:0-14143 GCA_964058865.1 Eleocharis quinqueflora
AATCGAAGTGCCTTAAAATGACATGGTATTGTAAGATTTAGGAAGGATTGTACAAGTTCCTTTTGATTATTTGGTGATAAGATTTCTTAGCACCAAATGGTCTGAATAACAGAACAAGTACCTGATATAAGTAGAACTAGACGAAATGTAGAACTTAGAAATAATATTCAACTTGAAGACATAATATATACGACAGTCGTTGGAAATCTTGATTGGGTGCGAAATTTAATGGTTTTTAGTGTGAACTCAGGAGAAAGAACTTAAAGATTCCAATGGATTCAGCCATTGGACTATTATTATTATTATTTTTTTTTTTTTTTTTTTTATTATTATTATTATTATTTATAGAACTCCGCTTATGTTTACTTAGCCGGTCTAGAGTTGTGCTGAGACCCGTCCGGATCTACTCGCCCGCAGATCTGCTCGTGCCCGACCTGCTCCGTGGCCCAAATCCGATCCGACCCGACCCGTGTTTGGCGGATCCACGGATCTATGGCGGGTCGGGTAGGCCAAAAATCCCCAGATCCGCTCGAACCCGTGCCCACCCAGATTCGTGCCCGACCCGCTCCCAGACCCAACTCGTGTCCGACCCGACCCGTCAGACCCGTGACAGAAAAATTCACCTTTATGTCACATCAAATTCAAAAAAAATCGAAAAAATATTAAAATAATGTGCAGAATTTTTTTTAAAATTCAAAAATTCAAAAAAAATCGAAAAAACGGACGGATCCGAACCCGACCCGCCCAGATTTATCACGGGTCGGGGTTTTGGGTTCGGACCCGTGGAGACCCGCCCCGTTGGACCCATGGATCCGTGGATCCGCGCGGATCGAATCCACGAGTACCCGACCCCCCCCCCCCTTCCGTTTGTACAACACTAAGCCGGTATAAGTCTGATAAGGAGGAGGGTTGTGACAAGCTTGACGATCCAACATAAATCAACTAATCTTATGAAAGTGAAGTTCAATATAGACTTAATTTAATTTCTAGCCTACCCGACTTGTTTGAGACAAAAAACTTTATTGTTGTTGTTGTATTATTATTATTATTATACTTTGAATTCCTCCTCGTGTTGTAAGAAAAGAGGGTGTAGCATAAAAATCTTCACGTCTTTCGCATAGATATTTATACAAAATATAGCGAATCCAAAATCTCACTAAAGAGACTTTACTTATATTTAAATTTGAATGATCTTTTTTTAGAAAAGATTTTGAATGATCTAAACTGTCATTTTATAAGGACATATCTTGGTTTGGTGATTAAGAACAATGCTCTACTAAATAAATATCGAAGATTCGAATTTCAATTCTGAAGAACTTTATTTAAAATAAATAAATTACACTTGAGACAAAAACTCCATTTTTTCTAAAAAAAAATAAACTGTCAATTTAACCCTCTCCCCCCCTATTATAATGGTACTCTTATCGGTGCTGCACTTGTGCACGGATATCTTTACTTAATGCGTTAATTTATTCTTTGTTGTGTGAAATCAGAGATGAGATTATTGTTGGTTTCTCATTTATATTTGCAAAAATAAACAAATTCAAATTGTCTATATATATTTAAATCTCACTAGGGATTATTTTTTTTATTTTTTGAAACCTTTTTTGTTATTTGTTAGAGAAGTGAAAAGTTCGTTGGTCGAATAATTTCTGAATCATTTAAGTGGAGGTTTCGAGTTCGAAATTCAATAAAAGCTAAAAACAACCGGAAGACTTTATGTAATTTTGATAATTATGCTTAACAACATTAACATAATGAACTTCAAGCACTTCTTGTTTGGAGAAAAATAATCATAATCGATAGAACATGCTGATCTCACCTTACACAAAGACATATATTAGTATTAATATAGTGATAATTCACCTACTAATACTTACAAAATCACCATCATAACCATTAACCAACATCAGTGCATCACCTCTACGTGGTAATGCACTGCAAAACAGCATCATCATTGGATAGCATGGAAGTAATTGATTCACATTGGTCACCATTTGGTACACAAAAGTAATAAATAAAATAGAACTAGTTGGTAGTAATTAATTAAGATAATCTGTTTGTATGCATTGGTATTATTATTTTGCCAAAAACGAAGACAGAAAAATGCATTAATTGGAACTTGTTAGTCCCATTGAAGAACACTTAATTTATTGGTGTGGGGTTGAGGTTAGGATTAGGAACAGATTATTATTTGAAAACAGTATTTTAAAATGGTTAAGAAAGTGAGCTTGCATCACGCTTGCACTCGCCAACTTGTGTTTGGTACACTGGTACACTGGTACTGCGGTATCTGCGCACCATGATTCTAGAATCAAAAGATAACTACTTTAGTATTTATATGGATATGGATGGACAAGATTACCCTTGCATCTATCAAGAGTCGAGATATATATACTATCTAATAAAACATCTAAGTAATGATTGACTTCATTTGGTCTATGGTCTTACCTTTTTATATGGACAAAAATACTCCTCTTAATTGTAAAAACACTTCTCCAAGCAAATATTGTTAATGTAACTAAATGACGTGAATGCATAATATTGAATATGTGTCGAATAATTCACAAAAATGTGATAAATGCAAAAATAGTGTTTAAACAACACGCAAGTTAAATGATTTTTTCATTCATAATATCTCCATTGCTTAGCACGAGTACGATTACTAGTCCCAAAAAAATCGCCAATACAAAGGAATTAACATCGTGTACTCTGAGTACTTCAAATTTAAAATCGAATGCATCATAAAATCTCGAGATTCATTTCAAGTAATGTGAGATTCGAAATACTGTGAGGGCGGATTCAGAATTTTTGTCAGGGAGTCTAGATTTACAATTTTATTCAGATTTCGAAATGATGTTTATTTTTGAAAAAATATCTTATACGAATATTTGTACAAAATATTTCACATATATGATCTTTTTGAAAAAAAAAATTAACATATGATCATTTTTAAAAGAGTTTCCTAAGTGTGCAGCTGACTCTTGGATGCACGTGGTTCCGCCTCTGAAGCCACCCGATTTTACTTGAAGTACAAGTATTTCAGAAGATATTTACTCCATAGAAAGATTGAAGCTGAACTAATCTCTTTGAAAAATTAGAAAGTGTTGGATTTCAAGTATTGTATAGCTTTTCACTATGAACTTGTTCAGCTTGTATATGATTGGTGAACATCAAACTATCAAGAAAATGATGCAACTATATAACGAATTAACTTTACAATTTCAAGAACACTTTAAATCAAGTAAATTATTTGCATAATTTCATATTTATCCTTCTGAAATTATGCATTTTTTCTTCTAAAAGATATAATATCGCATTTATTTTTCAAACATATATTTTTTTTTCATTTTATCCAATTAAGTTCAAGACACATCAAAGATATTGAAATATGTAATTTGCTCAGGATTAAATATTTAAACTCAACAAATATCAACAAATGTTGGTCAATGTAATAATTTCTCTTTTCTTTGCCCAAAAATATCAAGTGACACCAATTAGACCCTATTAGAGACAACAATAATGTCATTAATTGGTTGATTAACACTTGATTATAATTACCTTAATAGTCTACAAATATTCAATCCACAACTTAATTTCAATACATGCGATCTCTAATTTAAATCAATCTAAAATGGATCACTTTGTCAATATAATTATATTTTATAGCAGTCCAACTAATTAATTAAGTTTAGTGGTCTTAAAACCCAACACTTGTTTGTGCGCTTGAACTTTGCTGTAAAAAATCCAGAGAAGAAAAAAAGAAAAGAATAAAGAAAAGAAAAAGAGAGAAGTGATAAATTTAATCTAATAAATCAAAGACCACTTGAGAAAACTATAAACTTGAGTACAAACAATATCTTATTTCGTACTTTATCGGAATTTTTACTTGAATTTTGTCTAAATGCTTGGCAGACATTCTTATTTCTTGCACGCAACTTCGAAGTGTCAGCGGCTGCAAGGTCTTTGTTGTTAGTTCTTTTAGTCATTTACACGACAACACTCTTGCGTAATCCGATAAAGATGTTCTGCAAAATTCTCTCAATCTCTTCATTTAGTCTCTTTTGTCTTTCTTTTTTCTGTTTATTTTCTATTGTGTGTGTGAAAGAGATTAAAACTTATTTCTTGGAATCAAGAGGTTTTTAGAAATGATGTATGATAATCTTTCAGTTAAGTCCGTCCATAATTTGAGAGTTATCAAAATTTTATTTCTGTACATTTAAAAATTCATTCTTATAACATTTTATATCTATATTAATTGTACTTTAGTTATCACTTGTTATTGATATATTATGACTTGTAATTAATATATCATTATATAACACATTATGTTCATAATTTGTATGTCTGTATAGTGTTTCATTAAGTTCATTAAATTATTTAATCCAACATTAAGATCATTTCAATTTACAAAAGGTTGATTCTACATATCTTTGTGAAGTTTGGTGATTTTTATGAGATCCATGGATGGGCGAAACAGTGAGATCTGTATTGCTAATTTTGCTATTTTCTTCTATAGAAAAAATGTTACAGTTATGTCTCTCGTAAGTATTTATATATGGCAATTCTTTTCTTAGTGCAAAAGATATCCGATTATCCAAATTATGAAAAAATATTAAAATAAGGGAGCTGATACGTAGATACCATTGATACCGACTTTATTATGCACCTTTAGTTGAGTTATCATGCACATTATTTGAGTTATTATGCATGTTATTTTTTGTAATGAAATAATTATACATGTTGTCGATTTTATTATGCACATTTAGTTGAGTTATTATGCATGTTATTTTCTATAATGAAATAGTTATACATGTTATTTTTTGTACTGAAATAATTATGATATAACATAAATAATAACTCAAATAATGTGCATTATAACTAAACTAAATGTGCATAATAAAATCGATATCAACAGTTGATATCAAATGTGTATTTGCGAAACATTCTCCTTAAAATAATTCAATTATCAATCGTTCGGGTCACGACTTGCGATAGAGTTGTAACTAAAAAATTATATTAAATATACATAAATCAATGTGTTTTCTTAATTTTGTGCTAAAAAAAGCACGTTTTAGAATTATGTTATAAATATTTAAAGTGCTTATGCAATCCTAGTGTATCACAATATTGTTAAATCTGATTATTATATTATAATACAGTCATTAGCTTACGATAACTATCATTAACCCTTGGAATTAAGTGTATTTAACCCTTGACTTGATCCTCTCGTGAAAGGGCGTTAACAATTAATGCTTAAAAAAAACCATTAAATGAGTTCCACTATATATATTCCTTCCATTGCATTTGCACGCGGTTGTTCAATTATTGTTGAACTTCATACATCGCAATATAAATTATATTAATGATAGTCACATAATTATTTTTCATCATTTCGTCGGGTTCAAAATTTACGATTTTTTGTCAGGAGATTCGAAATGATGCTTATTCTTAAAAAAAAATTATCTTACATGATCATTTGTACAAAAATATTTCAAATACATGATCATTTTAAAAAACTACAAATATATGATCGTTTGAAAAAAAATTCAGGAGGGTGCAACTGACCCCTTAGGTGCACGTGGATCCGCCCCTGCTTGTCTTGCCAGGTATATGTAAAAGCAGAATAAAATCAATCCAAGAGTTTTTCGGGGATCATTCTGTTAGAATTGAGACGTCAAATTTAATAAATAAAGTTTGAACTACGTGTTATATGATTAATATATTAAACATTGTCATTAATACTACATAGAGTAATATTTGATATACCAGAATTGTGACTAATTAAACAATGGCATAATACGTATTTCGCTAACATTTTGGATATGAATACATATAGAATTAAAAGTGAATTAATTATATTTTTTTATGGACCAATTATGATTAATTTAATTAATGCTAGTGTTAATGTAATCCAATTAAATTGGATCAAGAGTCCAAACAAAATAGACCAATCAACAAGTGTCTTCCGACCACAAAGGATAGAACATATTTGGCATGAAAATAGGTCGAATTTCAGTCCAAGTCAATTGTGGCTGCAAAAAGCCTTTTTGCGGCCGCAAACAAAGAGTCAGAAAGGTAGAATTTTCTGGCTTATTTTGCTGATATCTTTCTGAATTATGCTCCAAATAATAGCAAATTTTATGTGCGTGTTTATAGCAGTAATACACACATCTTGAAAAGGTTTTGGAGAAAATTTTGACATCAATATTTTATAGAATATTTGTTATTAATTGCAGAATCTCTCCAAGATACGTTATCACTAGTATAAAAGGTGTTTGGTCTCCAAGCAATATCAGTGTGTTAGGTGTGCATGTGCTGCACTTAGGCTATATATTGATCTCTCCATTAAAGTCAATTACCTCAAGTATTATTTGTAATCTTAGAGGAAAGAAAAGAGCATCGATATCTACTAGGAAGGACTCGCTAGCGATCGTCCCGAGGTGTTGTTCGACCATCTTCACCGATTTCTTGATTTGCTTGAGTGACAAAAGACGAGAGGCCTTAGAGATGGAAAGTAAGTTCTCGCTTCAGCTAATTTTAATATCTTAAATCTTGCACAAAGTTATCTCGCAATTGTTTAATCACGATTTCGGTATTTTATGTGGCTCTACTTAATTTGAAATTGCACGAACAAGTGGTATCAGAGTCACCTCTGTGTAGAAATTTAGGATATTTGATTATTTCTGAAACTTATATTGAATTTAAATTGTTTCAAAAGGATTTGTTATATTTTGTATTTGATTTTTTTTATTATTTTAGATATTTTTGAATTAAAATCATGATATTTATCAAATTTCTCGTCTCTATGCGATCTTCAATAAATAGTATTCAAGATTTTGATTTGCTAATGTTTAAAATAATTAATTATTCAAACAAAGTTGAAATTTGTGAAAATATGCAACAATTTTGGACTCAAAATTCGAAACAGAGGAATTTCAGGACAGTTTGCGGCCACAAAATATGACCTTGCGACCGCAAGAAAGTTGTTTAGAATCAAACTTGAATTGACAGGTACTGCTTTGCGGTCGCAAGGCTTATCTTTGCGGTCGCAAGGCATTAACACATATTTGGAAAGTTCTAAACATAATTGGCAGGTTTATCTTTGCGACCGCAAGTCCAAATTTTTGCGATAGCAAGGAACTCAAACTGAACTGACAAGTTTTGAGAATAGAATTGGCAGGTGACTTGCGGTCGCAAGATTTTGAATTGTGCTATTTTGCAGGCTGCAAACTAAAATAGAACTGATTCTAGTTAAGTATAAGTTAGTACTATACTAATTAAGTATAAAATTTTAAAGCTAATAAAAGAAAATATAAATGTGCTAAATTTTATCTATAATTAGTATTTAAAGCTAATAAAAGAAAATATAAGTGTGCTAAATTTTAAAAGGAATTTAATTAAGTATAAATTTAGTATAAAGATATTTAATAATTTTCTAAAAGACTTTTAGTAAATACTAAATAGAGTTATGTAAAGAAATTTATAAAAGTATTTAAAATATATATTAAACTACTGAAAATTAGTTTATTCTAATTAAAGTTTCTATTAGTTACTATATAAACTATTGAAAATTAGTTTATTCTAATTAAAGTTACAAATTAGTTAATATATATATACATATATGACGAGTAGATTCTTTTAAGATAAGTTCTAATATACACTTTAGACATGATTTGAAATCTATTTAAAGGCAATTAGGATTACATGCCTCATTTTGCTAACAATTAATGTTCGAAAACAAACATTATTGTTAAAGTACATGCAAAATGATCCATGAATGATTTAAAATTGACGTACCGACAAAAAAATTGCTAACTTCTTTCAAAGGAGGATTAACTTTTACAGTAGTTGTTGTATACATAAAAGAAGGTGTATAAAGAAAAATAATGAAATACTATGTGCTAATGATGTCTAAAAAAGTATTTGGGTTTGAGATCTTACCAAGATCTTATAATGATGCCAAGATATATTATCAAGATCTTGTATCTTCTTGACATCTTAATAAGATATCATATTTTTTAACAAGATTCTGCATCTTTTTTAGATCATAGCAAAATATTGCCATCTTTAAAGATCATGACATCATTTTCGAGATCTTATTAACATCTCGTAATCTATAAAAATTTATGACATGATTCATTAGATCTTTACACTAGTATTAATTAAATTAATTATAATTGAACCATCAACAATTATAATTAATTCACTTTAATTTTATATGTATTCGTATTCAAAACTTAGCGAAATATGTATTATGCAATTTCTTAATTAATCACATTTATACGACATATATCATATTACTCAATGTAATACTAGTGACACTTTGACAGTACCGTGCTAAAAAATTTGCAGTACAAAACGACTCATATTTTTCTTTTGCAAAATAACCTTGTATATTTATAGGATTTGTCAATTTTTTTTTTTGCAAAATAAACATGTATATTTAAAAATACGCATCATTTTGTCTTTCGAAAAAAATTATAAATCTTACATTTTCCTGATCGAAATTTCGAATCCGCCTCATCTACCAATCTAATCTATTTCGTGAGCATACCTTATGATGCCTTAGAAATTTATTGAATAAAATATAAGTAATTTTAAAATATGTAACAGAGAGCTAGTTGGATCTAAATCGTCATCTTAAAAAGAACAAATAAAATTAACTTTTCTCAAAATTATTAGCTGAGAAGAGGCCCCTTAAGTTACTCTAAAATACAATATTTTGATGACCGAGAGCGATCACATACTTGTAGCTTTTTGGGGGTATCAAGCTCGTAGATAGTAGTACAAATTGTCTTTTGCAAAAGAGTTATTGTAGGAGCGTTGTACCCTGTGTTATTCGCATATTTCAAATACTTTATTGTATTCATATCGAATATTGTCGTCTTCGTATCTGATATGATTTGCGTATAATACTTTATGTGGCAATCAGAACGCATTTTTTAGTTGTTGATTCCTTATGTTGTCGTAAGGTTGAAGATATTCTCATAAAAAGACATCAGAAAACTAATGTCGTCTGTATGACAACTAAGCAGTCTAACTAACTAGCTAATTACAATTAATGTTCTGTAATAAACTCTTCTAACAAACTTCTTTAGTTCATTCTATTCTAACAGTTTTGAATTTGTCATTTTGATTGTGCGCTTTATTCTTGTATTGATTGGAATTGTGCATTCATGTAGTTATGTCAGATGGTAAGACTAACATCTTTACTCTAAGAGTGATCTAGATGTCAACAACTTTGAGACCTTCTTGCTCTCTCCCAACAATGATTTCTTCACAAAATAGATGTCAACAATGCATTTCTGCATGGTGACCTACAAGAGGACAATTTACATGAAACAATATCAAGATTCTACTCATCACTTTCAACATCAATTAACATGAAACAAGCAAATTGTTGACAAGTAACACGAAACAAGCTAAGCAATCTAACTAACTAGCTAATTACAATTAATGTTCTGTAACAAACTGTTCTAACAAACTTTTTAGTTCATTCTATCATAATGGCTTTGAATTGCCGCCTTGATTGTGCTATTCATTCTTGCATTGATTCGAATTGTGCATTCATGTAGTTAGTGTCAGGTGGTAAAACTAACACTTTTGATGTTGAGACTCACTTCTTTAATATTGAGACTAACTTTTTTAGTGTTGAGGTTAATAGTTTTAATGTTGAGACTAACTTTATTGGTGTTGAGACTAACTACTTTAATATTTTACATTCTACAAATTAAGCAACAATACATAACGAGATGATTGAAGAAACTAACTCTACCCTACTTGGACTAAGCATATTAGAATTAAAATGTTATACATTTTATCAACCAAGGTAATGATTTCAAATTGACTTAGCATTAGAATCTTTGTCTTAGTCTGATTGCAGTTCAATTTGGAATCATAGTCCATTAGGGATATGTCATAAGCCATTGGCTTCCAGTCCAGTTCCTATAAAGCTTTTCAAAGGGCCGGACTTTATAAGGGTCGGGCTTTAGAAGGGTCGGGCTTTATTCCAAAAATACAGGCCCCTATTTATCCGGCCCTTTCAAGCTCCGACCTCGTCCGGCCCTGATCTGACCCTCTACAACCCTTATCCACGCTAGCCCCTCAGACCCTTATCAATCCTTTCACAATTAAAAAAAATTAAAAAAAGAGACCAAAGCCCTTATTACTCGGCCCTGATCCGACCCTCTGCAATCCCGAGGGCCTGATAAGGGCCGGGTCTTAGAGGAGCCGGACTTATTTCCTTAGAACAAAGCCCTTATTATCCGGCCCCTATTAAGTCATCTTTAGACCCGGTCCTTATCCGACCCTTGTAAAATTCGGCCCGACCCTTTAGACTTTCACTACTTAGTCCATGGGGTACTCTTTAAGATGTTCTCTTTTTTTTGGCATTGCAAGCAAATCATCAACATGATTGAATAGGGTTAGGCAACTTTTATTTAAGGGTTTCTTTGCAAAATTTTCAGAGGGCATTTAGGTGAAAAAAACACATCAATTAATCATTGCAACTGGTCTTCTAGCACAAAAGAATTCAATGACTTCACCAAAACAAAACAAAACAACAAAACAAAAGAAATTGTCGTGAATCACGATTTGCCCCCACTTAAGGAGACGTCAGCATATATGCAATTTCTTTATCTCATTCCATGATAAAACAGTGCCACCTTTTTAAGCAAAAGAAATGGATTCTCTTTTGCAGTCTTTATGCCTCCAATTTTATATTGCATACGCCATCGCATCACCAATACAGTGGGTTTATGCATAAATTGTTATCAAGGTAAAATGCACACGGCTCAAGCGGATTCAAGATTCTGTAAGTAGTTCAAAATGATGTTTATTCTTAAAAAATTATCTTATATGGTCATTTGTACAAAAAATTCAAATATATGGTCATTTTTGAAAAAAAATTTCAGGGAGGTTCAGCTGCACCCCCGGATGCATGTGGCTCCGCCACTGCACACAGAGGACGGTATAGAGTTCTCAAAAAAGTTCTAAACACGACACAAATGGTACAGCACAATAATAACACGACACGATATTGTTCATGTGTCGTGTCTTAAGCATGCCATGCTTATATTCTTACTGTAGGGTACGACACGACACGTTTACAAGAAGAGGCACGACATAACACAATACGTTACGACACGGAAACACGGCACGACACGACTAGACACGACACATTTAGGCACGACTAGACACAAGTAGGCATGGGTAGGCATGAATATGCACGAGTAGGCACGAAAGTTCAATTTTTTTAATTTACCCAACGACAAACAGTGTCTATACAATTTTAAGATTTTTTTTTCATATTATTATGTTCTTGTAATTTTTTAGTTTTTTATTTTCAACACAATTAACACGAATAAGGCACTCCGTGCCGAAGCAACACGACACGGACAAACACGTCACAATTAGGCACGGCACAATTAAGACACGGCACGTTTAGGCACGACGTGACAACTTGTCGTGTCTTAATCGTGCAGTGCCAATTCCTTCCAATTTTTGACACGACACAACACGATAAAAATAATACAATAATAATCATGTCGTATCGTGTCAAGTCGTGTTTAACGCGAAACGACACAGAACGACACGAATTTAGAACTCTAGAACGGTACACCAAGTGCCATTAAGAAATGGAATTAATTGAATTGTTAATCAGTGACAATAACATCTTTATGGGAATATTTAACAAGATACTCAACCTTATCTCTGTGGTATCTAATTATCTTGATAAATCCAGCTCTTCATTTGTATCAAGAAACGTGACTACACGACAAGATATGGAATCCACCAAATAAGTCTTTGTCTAATTATCTTAATTTTAGAGAGCTCATATGCAAGTACGATCATCGATGGCTTGTAAAGAAGATATCAGACGGCAGACACTATTTTTTTCTTAGTAGAAGAATGCATCAAGAGACAAGAATACAGTTCTAACAAATATTTACCATTTAACAATACAATTACTACTGACAAAGTGGCAACCTGTTTTGTCAGTACGGTTTACCAGCACAAACTTATTTTAATTTGTGATTTTCACATTTGTTAAAATCTGATATATTTTCAAATGTCCAAATATTTGGAACAAGTGCATATACTTGTTAATATCTTCAAATTTGATCTCTTTTCAAATCTGATTATAAAAAAGCCCGACATCAAAATAGTATCAAATTTTTTTATTTTCGTAAATTATCGAGTTGTACATATTCGAATCTACTTTTTATCGCGTCTAGTGTGATTTATGATCGGAGAAACGAGCAATTAAAAAAATAATAATTAAAACATAAGTTGAAAATTGAGCCAAATTTGAGATGCACATTCCTCCGACCGCAAATCAAATTTGACATGTTGAAAATAGCCTCGAATATCTACAGCTCGATGGTTTGCGACGATAAAAAAAACTATTACAGTCCCGACGAGCATAGTCGAAATTTGTAGAAAAATACTAATCATACTTAATATTTTTTTACAACAACTTCGGCTACGCTCGTCGGAACTGTATTTAGTTTTTTTATCATCGCAAGTCATTAAGCTATAAATATTCGATCCTATTTTCACCATTCAAATTTGATTTGGGGTCGGAAGAATGTGCATCTCAAATTTAGCTCCATCTTAACTTATGTCTTAATTAGTTTTTTTGTCATGAGTTTGCGTCCGAATCAATTTTGAATCGCTCGTTTCACAAATCACAAATCAGATTCGACGTGATGAAAGTAGACTCAAATACCTACAACTCAGTAGCTTGCGAAGATAAAAAAAATACTAATTACAGTCTCGATGAGCATAGCCAAAGTTTGTAGATAAAATACTAATCATACTTAATATTGTTTTACAACAACTCCGACTACGCTTGTCGGGACTGCAATTAGTTTTTTTACCGTTGCAAGTCATTGAGTTGTAGATATTCGAGCTTATTTTTACCGTGTCAAATTTAATTTGCGATCGGAGAAATGTGTATTTCAAATTTAGCTACATCTTCAATTTATGTCTTAATTAGTAACTTTTTGTCACGAGTTTGCGTCATAATCAATTTTGAATCACTCGTCTCCGGTCACAAATATGACTCGACGTGATGAAAGTAAACTCGAATATATAAAACTCGACGATAAAAATACTAATTATATTCACGACGAACGCAAATGAAGTTGTTATAAAAAATACCTAAATATAATTAAACTCAATTAAATTATTTATATTTTTTATTAAAAAAAATGTTAAAAAAATTCAGCTTACAAAATACAAAAAGGCAAAATTGTACGATAGTAAAAGTGAAAGGGTTTAATGCAAGTTATTGTTAATATCGTGTATTAACCTTTTTTTTATGGGAATTCACAATTCATATCTTTTCTATTTTTCAAATATTCATAAAAATGTTTCTTTTTATTTATTATATTTTTAATATTGGAAAAACAGCTAATGGTAGGTCACGCTTGACTAAAAGAGTACATGTACTCGGAACTATAGGTGGATCGGAGGAATCTTTCGTCACGCCATCATCAAAATAAATCAAGTGGTTAGTCGTGGTACATTTAAAAATTAGTAAATTGTCTGACCAGTGGTAGGTCACGCTTGACTAAAGATTTTTAATACAGTGAATTGTTGGTTCTATTGTCATCTTCCTCTTTAGGGTTGTCGATTGGCTCGTTTGTGTCATTAGACCGTTTCGTGTCGGATCTAGTAAAACGAAAACGAAAAAAATGTGTCATTTGGGTTGACGATACAACAATGACACAGGGTCCATTGTCGTATATTATAACGGAACAACAACGATAGAAATGGTTGTTGTATCGTTTAAAGTGTTGATTTATAAAGAAGCCTTAACCCTAAATCCTTAGTTGTTGCGCTACGTCGCTCTTCCTCTTTCTCGAGTGTATCGACATGACTTCACCTCACCTCTTCTGTATGTTTGTCTTCTTTAGACCTCTTCTCTGGCTCTCAGTAGATCTCTATGTCTCTCTCTTGCTATCTTGCTAGATCAACTTGCCTGAATGGACTGTACAGACTTAACCTTTATGTTGACCCATGCGTGACGTTGCTATGGTTTTTCTGTTGATTCTCTTATTCCAGTAAATCAAGACTCTAATCATTTCGTTCGTTGTGTTTTCCCTAAATCCTGGATGGTTTTGAGTGGTTGTCG
>CAXKVX010005037.1:0-14058 GCA_964058865.1 Eleocharis quinqueflora
GACTGACTCTTGAAGAAGCTTACCATGGACTGTATCCGGAACTGTGTAATCTACAACAATAACTTCAGGAAACTGATCGATGACTGATGAAAGGACAGTTTCTTTCTCTTTTGATCCATGAATGGTGACATCTACACCTCTTATTTTCAGCTTTCTACCAGGATTCTCTAACCCGCTAAATGAGACTGGCACCAACGTCAGCCCAGCAGAAATAATTGATTCTGCCACCGACCTCCCCATCTTCCCCGTACAACCATTCACCTAACAGGTGGAATTACAAACACAAAAATCGAAAGGCTTTTATTGTGTTCAATATTAATCAAAATTATTCAGAGGTGCTCAAGATGTGAATAGCCCATCCAGCCAGTTAACTGGCATTTCATCAAACAGGTGATAAACAAAAATATGTATAGAAATTTGCCATCAATATAAAGATATCAAACTACGTTACAATATAAGGGGATAGTGAGGAAATATTATTGTGCCATTATACCATAGCAGAACTTGGAGCATTTTCATCGAACAAGTGATGTGCAATGTGCAGACACAAATGCTGCCAGCTAGTTTTTTTTTAGGACATTGCTTTTATTGTTTCAATGAAAGCGGTAGGGGTGCTTTACCCTAACTTGTTTCTAAAAAAAAAAAAAAAAATTAGGACAAAATAATATATACATCATACCAGCACAGGGAAAGAGGCCGTAGAAGAAGCCACTAATTTAGTGGACATATCGACATTTTCAGTTGCAACTGCTCGTATAACTGTACCAGGTTTCCTTGTACGGTACAGACAAGGCTTCTCCGGTCTTGTTGACACCTGGCAATGGCGAGAGGAGAGCATGATGTGTTGTTGTAAAGAAGAGAACATCTTCTCTTTCTGAAATCTACGAATTCAACTTTTGGTTAATATATCTTAGTTCTTCACTTCTCACAGCCTATAGGCTATACTAGCTATTGGATAGTGCTTAATGCACAGTGATACCACTTGTTCAGTTGTTCCGGTGTTAACGGGTTGGAATAGGGTCGGATTTACTATGGGCTCGATCCGTTAAAATGGGTGGAAGATTGCTTTATTGTTGAGCCTCACTAAGCCCATCTCTACAGAGTATAAAGTAATCCAAAATTCCAAAGTGCTGTCTCTTTATTTATTTTTTAGAAAGATGAGATTATCCCAATTGTGTAAAACTATAACAAATGCACAGTTGCACACCAACGCACTATAAACACAGTTGATCGTCAATTGATTATAAATATGTAATTTGACAAAAAAAAAAAATATGCCTCTAAAATATGATTTTCAGGAAAAAATTTACAAAAAGAAAGTATATACGTGTAATTCTCTCTAACGAAAATTATGAATGCTTGTTGAAGATATTTTCATGTCACTTGCTTTTTCAACTAAAGAGGGTGAATTTGATATTACCGTGGGATCTACCAACGAAACGAAAAATCGGGCCGCATGCTTGCTTATGAAGTATGCATAGTTTCTATGAAGTCGAACAAGTAATACTATGCAATATAAAAAAGTTGTTCTGTCGATTAATCCGATATGACCATGAATTTATTAATTTTGACGGATGACTAATCAAAGTTTGCAACCAAATAATCATTCATGTCAGAAAAATGACTTTCGCAAATACTATAATTTATTCACTGCCTACAAGTTAATAAGACAATTAACCGGTCTTTACGTGGTATATTTTATTACAACAGGCAAAAACAAATATTGGCCTTAATAGTATTTCAAGAAGAAATTCAACTCCCGGAGAATCGCTCATCTCTCTCTCTCACAGGCGACAAAAAAAGCGATTTTGAAACTCTAGGCGGGAGAGGTCGTCTCCACCTCCTCCCTATCCCCCCTCTCTAATCTCTTCTCTTCTCTCTTGGTTTCGAGTCGGCGTGTGGTTGATCTGAGAGTGACGATCTGAGGGCACGTTTGATTGTCAGGTGTGAGCGCGCACTGATCCTGACAAGCATCATCGTCAGATCTGAATGAAGGGAATTTTGGACGATGCGTTGCTGACAATGGCAATTCACAGCATCAAACATCAAGCATCAAGCATCTAAAAATGATCCGAATCTGCTGCTTATATTTGAGGCAAGCAGGATCCTATTTGCCTCGATCCGACTGCTACTAATCGATCGACCATCACCTTGGGAACAACATCAGATCCTGACAAGGTGCGAGATATCCACTTCTCCGATGCGCTATCTGATGAGGTTGGATGTGCTGATTTAGATCAGTGTGGTGAGCTTATCCGTTGTGCTGAGAAGATGGATGAGGGCTGATCGAGATCCGAGGATGTGACAAGATCACAAGGTAACAAATTTAGATCTGAGATGATAGGCTGAGATGTGGTTGTGAAGATGCTACACGAGATTGATGTCAGTATTAGATGCAGAGAGAAATGGTTTGATGATCTGATCAGATCGTTCTGCTGAGAGGTGTTGTGTGCTGATATGATCTGATCAAAAGGGGAAAATAGATGCAGAGAGTTGATCATATGCTGAACCCAGACCATGGAGTAGTGAAATCAAAGCAGATGCTGAGGAGTGCTTTGTGCTGATTTGAGGTAGCAGACCGAGATGTTAGTACTGTTGTAACTTTTCAAATGGCAGACTTGCTGATTTGAGGTAGCAGAATGTTGTGTGCTGGTACAAGTATGGGATTTGAGTTAGTTGTAACCAGAAACGTTAGAAAATGAGAAAGGGTTGTCTATTAGTCTCTGGAAAAGTAGGGGATGCTGAGCAAGGAATAGGGTCTGAATAAAGTACTATATAGCCTCGGATTTGATTTGATGGTGAACTGAGAAGTATAACAGAGATGTTCTGTGTTGATTGTGCTTGCTAGTAGGGATGAGTGTTTTTTATAACTTGCTCGTGGGTGTGTGAAGCGCGATTCGGGATTTATGTGACAAAGATATAAACTGTATAAACTTGGGACAGATCTCGATTGAGTTTGTGTGCGACAGTTGGCTAAGCAACAGCAATGACAGTTGTTTGAGGTACAAGAAGCCTTGCTTGCAAATGCAAGATACGTCGATACTCAGTTGTCTCTCCATTAGCTCAAAAAATAAAATATTTTAAGGGAAGATAGTTCTATGGAACCAGGGTATACTAGCAATTGATTAGATTACTACGGGTTATTGGATTTTCTTGTTATTTTATTTTGCAAATTTTGGTGGGATTTAGATTTAATGAAAGGTTATTAGAGGGTATAGATTAGTTTAGAGTTATAGACAGTGAGTATATGATGATAATTTTTGTTGTTTCAATTTTGTACTTTTTTTTTCTAAGTGGCATGGTTTCATGCTTATTTAAAAAAATATATATATATATATATATATATATATATATATATTTTTTTTATTACAAGACTCGATAAGATAACGTCTGCTTTGATTATTGGTAGTTCAACTCTTCCTATCCTCATCTGCTAAAGATATAAAAGAAATTTTTTAATTAGACAGATCACATGAAATTAAGTACACCTTTTTTTGCGACATGATAAGTACTCATCCAATGTCAACTGTCGAAATTAGTGGGCCCTTTATTTTCCTTCTCTCTGTTTAATTTCCCTCGTAGCAATATAACAACGTTTATAAATAAAATAAAGATGAGGGATACTTGATTACGCTTATTTTTATAATTTTTACAATAAAGATTCAAATTAATTCTTTAAAAAATTAAAATAAAAAATATATACACTTATTCTTGAAATATAAATTAGTAATGCTGACTTGAGTGTCATTTAATATTATCATGAACCATCAAATATGAGCCGTTAAAAAATCTTTTACGAAACGGGTCATGCTGGAAAGAATAACCGTTAAAAGTTGTATTAAATTTGATGAAGTATGAAATGACATTCAAATTACATCAAATTAAAAACACGATCAATTTATAAGTTCAACGATATATTTATATACTTTTTCTACTTTAAAACATTATTGAATTTTTTTTGCCAGAATTTTCAAAATAAACATTGTCAAGTGATTCCTCCTGTAAAATAAAATAAAGCACTTATGAAGGACAAGGAGCAATAGCGAGTTATAATTCCTTTATTTGTCTATTTTTCTGTACAAATATCCAAATCTAATTTACATCTGGAAAATGTTTTTGCTTAGCACCGCAGTTCAGAGTATCGTAATTGTCTCGAAAAAATATTTGTCAATTGAAATTACATAATTGTGAAATATCGTATTTTATAATTATGTGATTTGTTGATTTTGAATCGCAGGTCTGATGTTCGATCTCATCTTTCTATGAAGGAAACATGTTCAAATTTTCGAAAAAAACATTTAAAAAATAGAAAATGTCTGGAGTGACCAGATCTCTTATATAAAATAATAAGTGATTAATTATGTAATATTAGTTGACATTTAATTTATTTCCGTTTATATATATCTTTGCCGAATAAAACTACAGAACAAACAATTCGGAACTTTCAAACAAATTCTTTACAAAAACAAACAAAAAGATGATCAAAGGGTTTTAGGCCTTTACTATACTCCTACCACTTTGTAAGGGTAAATTTTTTGGAAGGTTACTTAATTTTGTATCAAATTCATATTTGATCAAATTTTAAATTATTTATTTTTAGTCATTGAATTTTATTATATTTTCAAATTTAATCACTTCTTAAATTTTTACATTAAATTATTTAATGAAAATTAACGTGAAATGCATTTTTTCTAAAATCTTTATAATAATTAATCTTTCAAATATAGTTATTATTTAGAAGTTATGTCAATTTTCCATCAATTTTTTTATAAAAAGATTAAGAATTAGTGACTAAATTTGAAGATTTATTAAAGTTCAGTGATTAAAAATAAAATAAATCAAAATTCAGTTATCAAATATTGATTTGATATAAAATTTGAGTAACCTCTCAAAAAGTTTACCCAACGTGTAAACTTAAAAAAAAAAATTTGCACCGCGCAATAATTGAATGTCAAGAACCATAATTTGGATCAAACGCCACTGCATGCATATCATAAATTCTCAATTTTCAATTTTGAAGTAGACTTTTACATATCATCACCATCTCCTCAGCTCCCCTTGTAAGATCCGATCGAGCTCCGCCGTTCTTTGATCAGGCCATTTTGAATGAACCACTGATCTGCACTTGCGCGCACTACCAGCATTGATCGGTTTCCCAAGTTCTCTTTCTTCGACCACAAAACCCGGGGAAAGTCGGTGATCGTGACATGGTCGCGTACTGCCTTTGCATAGCCCCGTTCATATGCTGACGTGGTGGGGACGATTGTCTGCCGTGGAGTACGAGCCGGCGGTCATAGGCTGCTCTTTGATCGGGATCCGATAGCGTAGAATAGGCGGTTTGAAGGCGCAAGAACTGATCAGAGGAACTACATGGCAGCGTGTCAGGGTGACACGTGCGTGCGAGGCGTCGGTATGCCGATTTGATTTCGGGGAAGGTGGCAGTGACAGGTAGGCCCAGGATGTCGTAGAGAGAAGAGGGAGCAGAGAGTGAGGTGGTGGAAGCGTTGGCCATCCAAGAGGCGGCGGTGGAGAAGGAGCGGAGAGAAGCAGAGGAGGTGGTGGGAGAAGGGGGAGAAGAGGGGATGTGGTGGCCAAAGAATCGAGGAGAGATCATGTTTCTAATTTTCTTCCTTCTCTTGGTGAGATTTTTATTGTCTCTGTGTGTGTGTAGTTGTGTAACTTGTGTTTGTATTTATCCGGAAATTTGATCAAATTCAAAGGGAGTGTTATGTGGTGTTTTTATAAAGAGAGATGTGGGCCTCAATCTCAGAATGGAGATTATCAAGTGGAACCGGTATAAATTTGTGAAGGTAGACCGGAAGAAATTATGGAGCTTTTCCTTTGTTTACTTTTTGCAGATGTGTGGTGTGGGGTCCACTTTTAGTGGGTGTTTGGCGTATTTTTGTCAGAGTGATCACGTGATTAGTACTCCCCCATGGAAAGTCATATTAAATTTTCGATTTAAAAATTAGAAAATTAAAATTGTTGAATATGTCAGGGCCACGTGATAACTAGTGGACCAATGCCTCCAAAAGGAAAAGAAAAAATCAACATGGCAAAATTGACAACCTAAGGCGGGTCCCTTGGTTCACTATTGAAGAAGATCAGCTCCCAAATAGGGCTGTTATTCGAGCGAGTTCGAGCGAGTCAGGGCTAGCTCGAACTCGGCTCGTGAATTATACGAGTCAACTCGACTCGAATCACCAGTGCTGTTTCGAGCTGAAAATCCAGCTCGTATTCGACTCGTGAAAAACTCGAGCCAGCTCGTAACTCGTTAATTAGCTCGAATTAACAATTCAGTTTGCTTACTAGTTTATAAAATTCAATCGTTTATGCATTGAAACATTGACTAGAACCAACTATGCAAAAATAAAATCGACTACTATTTATATCAATATAAAGCAAAAGAAAAAGTTATGAATTTTTTTCAAATTGAAGGTACCAACATATTACATTTCATGTTTGGAGAAAAAAATGCATGCAATTCAATAATCTGAGCGAGTTAACGAGCGAGCTGGCATTAGCTCGAACTCGGCTCGTAAATTATACGAGCTACACAACTCGAGTTAGATTCAACTCGAGTTGAATCTGAGCGAGCTGATAACGAGCTAATATCCGAGCGAGTTACGAGCGAGTCACGAGTTGTGAGCTTTTTGCCCAGCCCTACTCCCAAATGGGGTATCACTTACGTTTGAATTACATTATGAGTAAATATAATTACATTATGAATGAATATAATGTCTTCTTATCGCGTCTTTTTATATGTTTTTCATTAGAATATAAAAATAATTAATATTGTGTTTTATTCTCTTTAGTTATGATATGTTATATTCATTCTGTCCGCTCCACAAATATTTTTATATTTAGATGTAAAATTTTTATATTTAAATTTGCAACAAAATTACTGTAAAATTTTTAATATAAACACTTACAACATATTTGATGCAAAAATTGCGACTTTTTGTATTAGAACAACAAAGTCTATATATTGTTGCATGCAAGTCTTTATATTTAAATTTGTTGAAAAATTATAAAATTTCTTATACAAAAATTTGCAGTAAAAAATAAAGATTTACAGTAATATAAAGACTTGAAAGCGACATGACAGACAGAACATTTTTATTGCAAATTTAAGTATAAAGACTTTAGACCTAAATATAAAGACGTGCAGCAGAACATTAATTGTTTTTTTTCTTCTAGCAGAAACGAAGTTAAAAGTGTTGTGAGCATCACCCTTATATTATTTAACAAAATATGATACAAAGTAAATTCATAAAACAAGCGCATGGTTAGTAATATGGATACTCCTTGATCCTTGTAGCAGAGATTGAACGCAATTTCAAATTTCCTATAAAGCGTCTGAAAAGAAATGAATATCAGAACTATGGAGAATTTTAATGTAAGAAAAAACTCAAATTAATGTAAAAAAGTTTCAATTAGTAGAATATCAAATATGGATCCTGAAATTTCAGTTTTGCAATTTTTAATTTATAACACAAATTAATATCATATTGGAAAACTGAGAAAGATCATGTTTGTCGGTACGTTACTTGGAAGAGAAGAGAGAAAATTGTGAATGAATTTATTTTGATTAAGAAATGCTATCTGTCGAGACGGATTCAGAATTTTCGTCAGGTGAGACAAGATTTGTATTTTTTTTTCAGGAGAAGGCAAAATAACACAGATTTTCAAATATACATAGTTATTTCGCAAGAAAAATTGAAAATTCGTACAAATACATTAAATAATTTTGCAAATTTTTTTTCAGAAGAGACACTTGCCCTCCTGGGACTACCTGCATCCGCCCATGCTATCCGCTGTCAGTTTCAAATCACTATCCATCTTGTATTCTCTTTTCATTTTTTGTGGCAGAAAAAATAAATTGGTGGACGAAAAATTAAAATCATTTCTACATTTTGAAAATGATTTGTTGACTTTTTGAATTATGACTAAACTTGGACTTTAATTAAATATTTTTTAAAATATTTTTTTCGTATTTTTTTCCTTTACGCTCTGCTCCAGGTAGAAAAGAAGAAAGAAAAAGAGAGGCAAGAAAAAACTTGCCCTCTAATTAGAGGAAAACAAAAATCATAAATTTAATGGACAACTTTAACCTCCAAGATCACTTCCTTCCTCCAATTAAACTTTTGAAGCAAGTACCTTTATATCTAACATTCCCTTCTCTTCCCTTCCCTCCTAGAACAAGTGTTGGAGTGCAGCTTTATTATTTAGGCTTTTGTGTACGTAAATATTTATATTTTAATTATCTGAATGAGTTTTTATCAATTAATACTCCCAAATAAGTATAAAGTATTCGCTCGTATAAAATATTTACAACAAAATTGGTGTACTTCATTAATTTTTGCCTAGTTGTTGTTATATCATAATCTGAAAGATGGAATGTTGGTGACGACGACCAACACAGAAATCAAAGATGTCTCGAATTCTGACTTGGATTTACTTTGATCGGATTCCAATTCGGATTTTTCAAATTTTGTCTAGTTATTTTCTTAGCTATATGTTTTATATTTACATTTTATTTTCTTAGCAATAACCATCATGTTTGTTGTTAGAGTTACTACTAGTTATTTAGTTTTTGTTGCTACCAAGGCACGTGTAGCCTATAAAAGAATCCATTGTCATTTGTAAGACATCAACTTTTGTTTAATGAAAATTAGTTCTTTAAGAATTTCGAAAATTCGTCTTTGCTATTTAGCAGTTATTTTCTTTAATTATAATTTCACTAAACTAGTTATTGCAACCTGACACTAGCTGAGTTGTGATTTGAGACTGAGATTACGTCAAATGGTATCAAAGCAAGTCAACAATCACCTTCGTGTTTGCATGAAGTCGTATCTCCGAAAACTGCCAAACACCAACAATCATTACCATTTTCACACCAATGGTTGATACTAACATTGCCGCTCTTATCGAACAAATGCAAAAATACCAAGAGTTGTTGCTCTTTTCTCAACACATGGATGACAACCATCGCCAAGCATCCGCACAACACGCATAGCTAATGACAGCCCTATTGGATCACCTTAACTCTAATGACAACCCAAATAGAGACGACAATGGCAACTGAAACCGAAACAACCCTCTTATTCGTGATCGAAACAGATATGGTGGTCTTCGAGTAAAGATCTCTGACTTTTTGAGAAGTCTCAAATCCGAAGAGTTTCTCGACTGGACACATACTATAGAAGAGTTCTCAAATTGAAGGAAATTCCATCAAAGAAGCGTGTGTCTTTGATTATTATCCGCTTTCGACAACGATATGCAACATGATAGCAAAACTACAAGTATCGTCGCTATCTCGACAATCTCCACCTCTCACCGACTAGGATGAACTCAAGTGTGAGATTAATTGAGAAATTTGACCCCTCAACTATTGACAAACACTATTTCGACAATTTCAGTCTCTCGTTCAAGGATTGAGAAGTGTGGATGAATATACCCTTGAGTTCTATCAATTGGAGGCTCGAAACCAACTCGACAAACACTATTCCTCCATGGACTTCGCCACCCCATCCAATATGCACTCATAGTTCACACTTTCAACACTATTTGTGAGGCCCAATCTAAAACAAAAGCAGTCGAGCAACATCAAGTCCGAACTCACAATTTCACTCCAAGGACTTAGCAAATTCCAAGTCAAACTCAGGTTGAGTCATCGAAGAATGCCAGTCAATTGCCAATGAAGCCAAACACCAATGTGTCTTCTTCTCGCATGCCACCTCCTTTATCTAACCCAAGAAATAACACCCTAACGATCACAAAGCCAACATCCACTACCATAGATGTCATAATTTTGTATGTTATGCCGACAAATGTCCCAAAGCTCGAGTCCAATTTGCTGCTGATCAAGATGACTATTACGAGGAGGAAGAAGAATGGGATACCCATGACAAAGAGATTAGCGAGGCTAACCTCAAGAATGTTGCTGACGAAAGCTTAGTTGCAAGAAGGTTGTGTCTAGCGTCACCAACAAAGGAAAATTAGAAAGGCGCGACATTTCAAAAACTCAGTGCTCAATCAATGAGAAGAAGTGCAACATAATCATTGATTCGGGAAGTTGTGAGAACATTATCTCCAAAGAGATTGTCAAGAAGCTGAACCTCTCGACTGCAACACACATGTATCCTTACAAGCTAGGCTAGGTCAACAAAGATGCAGAGGTAATGGTCAATCAATGATGTCAAGTCGATTTCTCCATTGGTCCTCATTACTTAACCACTGTTCGAGCAGACGTTGTCCCATGGATTCTTCACACCTCATCTTAGGCCGATCATGGCAATTTGACAATCATGTCATGTACGATGTTCGAAAAAATCTTTACTCGATACAAGTAGGAGAAAAGAAGGTATTTACCTATGCAGAAGGATTTTCCGAGCTCGAGAAAAATGTTATTTTGTGTTTCGATAGAGGAGTTCGAGCACGAACTTGAAGAAGAAGGCATGTGTTTGATTATGGCTTCAACAACATTTACAAAACCCAAGAAAGAAGAGAAACATTCTAGGCTTGTTGAACCAATTCTAGCTACTTACAAGGATGTTTTGAGAGAGTTACCAGATGGCCTTCCACCACTTCAGGACATCCAACACCAAATCGACTTGGTACCAGGTTTAAACCTTCCAAACAAACATTACTGAATGTCACCAGATCAGCACGAAGAGCTCCATCGACAGTTGCAAGAACTACTCGACAAGGGTTTTGTGTGCGAGAGCATAAGTCCATGTGTAGTTCTCAAATTGCTCGTGTCGACAAAAGATGGAACATTTAGAATGTGTCTCGTCAGTTGTGCCATCAATCAAATCACGATCAAAAATCATTTTCCCATCCTGAAGCTCGAAGGTATTTGAAGTTGAATATGATGCCTCGTTCATCAAGATTGGAGCTTTTTATCCCTAGAGAAAAAATCGATAGCTTATTTTACCGAAAAACTTGGTGGTACACATACAAACTATTTGGTTCATGATGTTGAACTCCATGTTATTGTTCAACATCTCCAACACTGACGTCATTACCTCCTCCCGAAAGAGTTTCTTCTCTACACAGACCATCAAGTCTTGAAGTTTTTGCATAATCAAAACAAGCTGAGACCGACATGCGAAATGGTTCATAATGCTGCAATAATATACCTTCACCATTGTACAATAATCTGGAGCAAGCAACAAAGCAGTAGATGCTTTAAGTCGTCGGATCAACTTGATGTCGGCAATGAAAAGTGTGGTTCTCATATCCGAAGAACTACCCGAGAACTATGATAAGATGTTGAGTTTGGACCTATAATCGGAGATGTGGAGTTGAAAATCCGACACAACTATCTTCTTCATGAGGGTTACCTTTTCTTCGAAAATTTACTTTGTATTCTGAGCATAATGCTTCGATTCTCGGAGTTCAGGAGATTCACAAACAAGTTCATTTTGGTGCTAACAAGACATTGTTTGATCCGAGAAAAGACTCTTTTGGCCATATATGTCGAAAGACATTAATCTATTTGTGATGTGATGTCAACTTTGTCAAGTTGTCAAAGGAACCAACAACAACCAAGGAGTGTACACACCTTTGCTCATTCCTATAGTCCATGGCGTGACATCTCAATGGACTTTTTTTTTGTAGGTTTACCAAAAACTCAAAAGAAGAACAACAATATTTTTGTTGTGGTAAATCGATTCAGCAAGATGGATATCTCTGTAGTTGCAAAACAACCATCAATGCTTGCAAGTTTGCTGAGCTTTTCTTTGTCGAAGTCATTCGGCATCATGGGTTACCGAGTTCCATTATTTGTGATCAAGATGTGAAATCCATGATTAAATTCTGGAAGAAAGTATGATCTTGAGTTGGAATTAAACTGAAGTTTAGCACCACTTGCCATTCACAAATTAATGGGCAAATTTAACCATTCAATCGAAGATCGAATTCGAAACAATTGCTCGGTTCGGGATATGTGACACTATCCTACCGAAGAACAAATTCGAATACAAGTGCTCGATGAATCGTTCATCTCGCTTTGCTTCTTTTTATGTGGTGTACAGGTATATTTCCAGAGGTCTCTCGACTTTCTACTGATCAAACGCAGCCCGATATATGCGACATATGTTCGCGACTTATAGAAAATTTACGAGCAAGTGCAACATAATTTGAAGGCATCATACGAGAAGTACAAGGCATATTCAGATAAAATACGATGTCGCATTGATTTCAAGGTGGAAGAATTCTGATGTGGTTGTAATTATACCCTAATCCTATTTTAAACTTGCAAGTATACAACCGTCAATTATAGCACTTAAAGGTCGAATTCGCAGAAACAAGTCGGATTTAGTTTCTTCAATGAAGTAATTTTAATTCAAATAGTGAAATGTGAAAGTAAAAGGATTGATGTTGGTTTGGTGTTTTAATTTTAATCTAAGTTAAAGTAAAATTGCACAAGTTTACGAAATACTAAGATGAGAGACTTAGGATTTCTAGGATTTACTATCCACTTTGTCGATATCCACTTGGATTTATAAATGATTGTTTGGCATTATGAAGGCGCAATTAACAAGTTTTATTGAGGGATATCTATATATTAACATCATATTCGTTACTCGAAAGTTATCAGCACTCGACTACCCGAGATCCGACCCGATCTTGCGCAACCCGACTCTTGACCCGAAAGTTGTCGACACTTTTCGACCCTCGCCAGACTCGATCTTGCCCGACTCGACCCGTGACCCAAAAGTTATCGGCACTTGTCAACTCGAGACCCAACTCGTGACTCAAAAGTTGTCGGCACTTGTTGACCCGAGACCCGACCTGATCTCACCCTACCTGACCCGTGACCTGAAAGTTATCGGCACTTGTCGACCCAAGACACATCATGTTCTCGCCCGATCCGACTCGTGACCCGAAAGTTAGTCGACACTTGACGACCCGAGACCCGACCGATCTCGTCCGACCCGACTCATGACTCGACTTCTGTCAAAAGTCAAACTACCCGACCCGTTCTGATCCAAACCTGTCTGATCTGCCCGATTGCCACCTCTACGTGCATCGGAATGAGTTCTTGTGGTGTCAATTGGTGTTTACGATACATGTGTCTGTCGAAAATTATATTATATTATAGATTTGATATGGTAGACATTTTCTCTCCTGATTTAAAATAATTGTTAAAATATATCCAATTTGGCTTTAACTTTTTTAAATAGTTAGCAAAATATGTGCAATCACAATCTTGGAAATTGTGATTATATATTTCAATATGATTTTTTGTTTTCTTTATGATATTTTCAGGCTCTAAATTCTATATACTCATGTCTCAACTGTTCATTTTTACAGTGAAGTAAACAGTGTTTTAATTGTTTTTAAACAGTATCTGCTATAGTAAATCTACTGTTGTTGTTTTTTTTTCTTTTTCTTTTCGGTCTTTATTGGTGTTTTTTTCTTCCATTCTGATATGTATTGATGGGCAAGATTTTTTTATATTTTCTAAATTATATATACTTAGCTTAAATAATTATTGTTACATGTAAACAATTCTTGAGGTAGTACAAGAAATAAGAAACTTATTATGTTTTATAAAAACCAAAATTTGGTAAGCAGTATAATTAACAGTATTTAATAAACAGAAGTGATATACATCTAAAACATCTATGACACACAAAGCTATTCGATAAAAATATATCTTCAATTTGATAAGCAGTAAATAATTCTTGAGGAAGTACAAGAAATAAGAAATTCATTATGTTTTTATACAAACCAAAATTTAGTAAACAATACAAATATTATTTAATAGACGAAAGTGATATACACCTATGAAACCTAAGTTATTTTATTTTTATTTTGACATTATTAAATAATTAAAGCAAACATTTTTAATATTTTATTTCCAATAAATATCATATTTATTGAAAATTGTAATGTAATTTTTTTATATTGATGCTATAATTTAAATCCAATAAAAAATTTATTTTTCTAATACATAAATTTAAAATTTAACTTTCTCGTGCAGCCGAGTCAGTACCTAGTTCTAGTAGCTTCTAGCATATACATCTAATTAAAGATGTTTTGTTG
>CAXKVX010005038.1:0-16008 GCA_964058865.1 Eleocharis quinqueflora
TTACCACTCATAAATGAAGTACTCTGATCAGAAAACTTCTCATAGTAGGATAAAATGATGTGTGGTGTTTTCTTTAATTGTTACAACCCATAAATGAAGTATTATGATCAGAAACACTTCTCATAGAAGAATAAGATACGTTGTGGTGTTTTATTGAATAGTTACCAACCCATAAATGTAGTAATCGGGTCTGAAACACTTCTCGTAGTATGATAAGATGATTTGTGATGTTTTCTTTAATGGTTACCACCTTAAATGAAGTACTTTGATCAGAATCACTCATATATTAAGTACTCGAACATGTAGCACATAGATTACTATTCAATGCTTATTCGTGGTGTTTTAATGAATGGTTACAATGCTTAAATGAAGTACTCGAGAAGAAACTATTTTCGTAGCAAAATATGATGCTTTTTCGAGCTTTCTTGAAAGGTTACCAGTCATAAATGAAGTACTCTGATAAGAAACACTTCTCGTAGTAGGATAAGATGATTTGTGATATTTTTTTAAATGTTATCACCCATAAATGAAGAACTATGATCAGAAATACTTTTCATAGAAGTATAAGATACTTTGTGGTGTTTTCTTGAATGGTTACCACCCATAAATGAAGTAATCAGATCTGAAACACTTCTTTTAGTAGGATAAGATGCTTTGTGGTGTTTTTTAATGGTTACCACCTAAAATGAAGTACTTTGATCAGAATCACTTATATATTAATTACTCGAACATGAAGCACATAGATTAGTATTCAGTGCTTATACGAGGAGTTTTAGTGAATGATTACAACGTTTAAATGAATTACTCGAGAAGAAACTCTTTTCGTAGCAAAATATGATGCTTTGTGTAGCTTTCTTGAATGGTTACCACTCATAAATGAAGTACTCTGATCAGAAACACTTCTCATAGTTGGATAAGATGTTTTGCGGTGTTTTCTTTAATGGTTATCACCCATAAATGAAGCTCTGATCAGAAACACTTCTAATAGATGTATTGTGGCGTTTTCATGAATGGTTGCCACTCAGAAATGAATTAATCGGGTCTGAAACACTTATCGTAGTATGCTAAGAAGCTTTGTGGTGTATTTTTGAATGGTTACCACCCAATAAATGAAGTAATCGGATCTAAAACACTTCTCGTAGTAGGATAAGATGCTTTGTGGTGTTTTCTATAATGGTTACCACCCAAAATGGAGTACTCGAACACGAAACAAATAGAGTCAAATTCTATGCTTCTTCGTGGTGTTTATTGAATGGTTACAATGCTTAAATGAAGTACTCGAAAAGAAACTCCATTCGTAGTAAAATATGAAGCTTTCTGGTGCTTTTTTGAAAGTTACCACTAAAAAATGAAGTACTCTGATCAGAAAACTTCTCATAATAGGATACGATGATGTGTGATGTTTTCTTTAATTGTTACCACTCATAAATGAAGTACTATGATCAGAAACAATTCCCATAGAAGAATAAGATACCTTGTGATGTTTTATTGAATGATTACCACCCATAAATGAAATAATTCATTTTGACACACTTTTGTAATAGGAGAATATGCATTGTAGTGTTTTCTTTAATGGTTACTACCCATAAACGAAGTACTATGATCAGAAATACATCTCATAGAAATATAAGATGCTTTGTGGTGTTTTCTTGAATGGCTACCACCCATAAATGAAGTAATCAGATCTGAAACACTTCTTTTAGTAGAATAAGATGCTTCGTAGTGTTTTCTTTAATGATTACCACCTAAAATGAATTACTTTGATCAGAATCACTCATATAATAATTACTCGAACATGAAGCACATAGATTAGTATTCAATGATTATTTGGGGTGTTTTAGTGAATGGTTACAACCCTTAAATGAAGTACTTGAGAAGAAACTATTTTCGTAGCAAAATATGATGTTTTGTGTAGCTTTCTTGAAAGGTTACCACTCATAAATGAAGTACTCTTATCAGAAACACTTCTCACAGTAGGATAAGATGTTTTGTGGTGTTTTCTTTAATGTTTATCACCCATAAATGAAGCTATGATAAAAAACATTTCTCATAGAAGCATAAGATGTATTGTGGTGTTTTCATGAATGGTTACCACTCAGAAATGAAGTAATCGGGTCTGAAACACTTCTCGTAGTATGATAAGAAGCTTTATGGTGTTTTTTTGAATGGTTACCACCCAATAAATAAAGTAATCGGATCTAAAATACTTCTCGTAGTAGGATAAGATGATTTTTGGTGTTTCCTTTAATGGTTACCACCCAAAATGAAGTACTCTGATCAGAATCACTCATATAATAAGTACTCAAACACGAAACACATAGAGTAGTATTCTATGCCTCTTCGTGGTGTTTTAGTGAATGGTTACAATGCTTAAATGAAGTACTCGAGAAGAAACTCTTTTCGTAGTAAAATATGATGGTTTCTGGAGCTTTCTTGAAAGTTACCACTCATAAATGAAGTACTCAGATCAGAAAACTTCTCATAGTAGGATAAAATGATGTGTGTTGTTTTCTTTAATTCTTACAACCCATAAATGAAGTATTATGATCAGAAACACTTCTCATAGAAGAATAAGATACGTTGTGGTGTTTTATTGAATGGTTACCAACCCATATAAATGTAGTAATCGGGTCTGAAACACTTCTCGTAGTAGGATAAGATGATTTGTGATGTTTTCTTTAATGGTTACGACCAATAAATAAAGTACTCTGATCAGAAACACTTCTCATAGAAGCATATGATGTGTTGTGGTATTTTCATGAATGGTTACCACTCAGAAATAAAGTAATCGGGTCTAAAACACTTCGCGTGGTAGGATTAGAAGCTTTATGGTGTTTTTTTGAATGGTTACCACCCCATAAATAAAGTAATCGGATCTAAAACACTTCTCGTAGTAGGATAAGATGATTTTTGGTGTTTCCTTTAATGGTTACCACCCAAAATGAAGTACTCTGATCAGAATCACACATATAATAAGTACTCAAACACGAAACACATAGAGTAGTATCCTATGCTTTCTTCGTGGTGTTTTATTGAATGGTTACAATGCTTAAATGAAGTACTCGAGAAGAAACTCTTTTCGTAGTAAAATATGATGCTTTGTGGAGCTTTCTTGAAAGGTTACACTCATAAATGAAATACTCTGATCAGAAACACTTCTCATAATTGGATAAGATGCTTTGTGGTGTTTTTGTCTTTAATGGTTACTACCCATAAATGAAGAACTATGATCAGAAATACTTTTCATAGAAGTATAAGATGCTTTGTGGTGTTTTCTTGAATGGTTACCACCCATAAATGAAGTAATCAGATCTGAAACACTTCTTTTAGTAGGATAAGATGCTTTGTGGTGTTTTTTAATGGTTACCACCTAAAATGAAGTACTTTGATCAGAATCACTTATATATTAATTACTCGAACATGAAGCACATAGATTAGTATTCAGTGCTTATACGAGGAGTTTTAGTGAATGATTAAAACGTTTAAATGAATTACTCGAGAAGAAACTCTTTTCGTAGCAAAATATGATGCTTTCTGTAGCTTTCTTGAATGGTTACCACTCATAAATGAAGTATTCTGATCAGAAACACTTCTCATAGTGGATTAGATGCTTTGCGGTGTTTTCTTTAATGGTTATCATCCATAAATGAAGCTCTGATCAGAAACACTTCTAATAGATGTATTTTGGCGTTTTCATGAATGGTTGCCACTCAGAAATGAATTAATCGGGTCGGAAATACTTCTCGTAGTAGGATAAGAAGCTTTGTGGTGTATTTTTGAATGGTTACCACCCAATAAATGAAGTAATCGGATCTAAAACACTTCTCGTAGTAGGATAAGATGCTTTGTGGTGTTTTCTTTAATGGTTACCACCCAAAAAGAAGTACTCGAACACGAAACAAATAGAGTAGAATTCTATGCTTCTTCGTGGTGTTTTAGTGAATGGTTACAATGCTTAAATGAAGTACTCGAGAAGAAACTTTTTTCGTAGTAAAATATGATGCTTTCTGGAGCTTTCTTGAAAGTTACCACTAAAAAATGAAGTACTCTGATCAGAAAACTTCTCATAGTAGGATACGATGATGTGTGGTGTTTTCTTTAATTGTTACCACCCATAAATGAAGTACTATGATCAGAAACACTTCTCATAGAAGAATAAGATACCTTGTGGTGTTTTATTGAATGGTTACCACCCATAAATGAAAGAATTCGTTTTGAAACACTTTTGTAGTAGGAGAAGATGCGTTGTAGTGTTTTCTTTAGTGGTTACCATCCATAAATGAAGTACTCTGATTAGAAACACTTCTCATAGAAGCATAAGATGCATTGTGGTGTTTTCATGAATGGTTACCACTCGTAAATGAAGTAATCGGTTCTGAAACACTTCTCGTAGTAGGATAAGATGATTTGTGATGTTTTCTTTAATGGTTACGACCAATAAATAATGTACTCTGATAAAAAATACTACTCATAAAAGCATAAATATATTGTGGTGTTTTCATGAATGGTTACTACTCATAAATGAAGTAATCGGGTCTGAAATACTTCTCGTAGTAGGATAATAAGCTTTGTTGTGTTTTTTGAATGGTTACCACCCAATAAATGAAGTAATCAGATCTAAAATACTTCTCGTAGTAGGATAAGCTGCTTTGTGTTTTATTCTTTATTGGTTACCACCCAAAATGAAGTACTCTGATCAGAATCACTCATATAATAAGTACTCGAACACGAAACACATAGAGTAGTATTTTATGCTTCTTCGTGGTGTTTTAGTGAATGGTTACAATGCTTAAATGAAGTACTCGAGAAGAAACTCTTTTCGTAGCAAAATATGATGTTTTGTGGAACTTTTCTTGAAAGGTTACCAGTCATAAATGAAGTACTCTAATAAGAAACACTTCTCGTAGTAGGATAAGATGATTTGGGATATTTTTCTTTAATTGCTTACCACCCATAAATGAAGTATTATGATCAGAAACACTTCTCATAGAAGAATAAGATACCTTGTGGTGTTTTATTGAATGGTTACCAACCCATAAATAAAGTAATCGGGTCTGAAACACTTCTCGTAGTAGGATATGATTATTTGTGATGTTTTCTTTAATGGTTACGACCAATAAATAAAGTACTCTGATCAGAAACACTTCTCATAGAAGCATATGATTTATTGTGGTGTTTTCATGAATGGTTACCACTCATAAATGAAGTAATCGGGTCTAAAACACTTTTCGTAGTAGGATAAGAAGTTTTGTGTTGTTTTTTGAATGGTTACCACCCAATAAATGAAGTAATCGTATCTAAAATACTTCTCGTAGTAGGATAAGATACTTTGTGGTGTTTTCTTTAATGGTTACGACCCAAAATGAAGTAATCGGATCTAAAACACTTCTTGTAGTAGGATAAGAAGTTTTGTGTTGTTTTTTGAATGGTTACCACCCAAGAAATGAAGTAATCGTATCTAAAATACTTCTTGTAGTAGGATAAGATACTTTGTGGTGTTTTGTTTAATGATTACCACCCAGAAATGAAGTACTCAGATCATAAACACTTCTCAAAGAAGCATAAGATGCATTGTGGTGTTGTCATGAATGGTTACCACTCATAAATAAAGTAATCGGGTTTGAAACACTTCTCGCAATAGGATAAGATGATTTGTGGTGTTTCCATTAATCGTTACCACTCAAAATGAAGTAGTCTTGTAAGAATCACTCATATAATAAGTACTCGAACATGAAACACATAGAGTAGTATTCTATTTTTTCTTCGTGGTGTTTTAGTGAATGGTTACAATGCTTAAATGAAGTACTCGAGAAGAAATTATTTTCGCAGTAAAATATGATGCTTTGTGGAGATTTATTGATAGTTACCACTCATAAATGAAGTACTCTGATCAGAAAACTTCTCATAGTAGGATAAGATGATGTGTGGTGTTTTCTTTAATTGTTTACCACCCATAAATGAAGAACTATGATCAGAAACACTTCTCATAGAAGAGTAAGATACCTTGTGGTGTTTTATTGAATGGTTACCACACATAAATGAAATAATTCGTTTTGAAACACTTTTGTAGTAGGAGAAGATGCGTTGTAGTGTTTTCTTTAGTGGTTACCATCCATAAATGAAGTACTCTGATAAGAAACACTTCTCATAGAAGTATAAGATGCATTGTGGTGTTTTCATGAATGGTTAACACTCGTAAATGAAGTATTCGGGTCTGAAATACTTCTCGTAGTAGGATAAGATGATTTGTGATGTTTTTTTTAATGGTTACGACCAATTAATAAAGTACTCTGATCAGAAACACTTCTCATAAAAGCATAAGATGTATTGTGGTGTTTTCATGAATGGTTACCACTCATAAATGAAGTAATCGGGTCTGAAACACTTCTCGTAGTAGAATTACAAGCTTTGTGGTTTTTTATGAATGGTTACCACCCAATAAATGAAGTAATTGGATCAAAAACACTTCTTGTAGTGGGATAAAATGCTTTGTGGTGTTTTCTTTAATGATTACCACCCATAAATGAATTACTCTGATCATAAACACTTTTCATAGAAGCATAAGATGTATTGTGGGGTCGTCATGAAAGGTTATCACTCATAAATGAAGTAATCGGGTTTGAAACACTTCTCGAAGTAGGATTAGATGATTTGTGATGTTTTCTTTTATGGTTACCACCCAAAATGAAGTAGTCTGATCAGAATCACTCATATAATGAGTACTCGAACACGAAACACATAGGGTAGTATTTTATTTTTCTTCGTGGTGTTTTAGTGAATGGTTAAAATGCTTAAATGAAGTACTCGAGAAGAAACTATTTTCGTAGTAAAATATGATGCTTTGTGGAGCTTTCTTGATAGTTACCACTCATAAATGAATTACTCTGATCAGAAAACTTTTCATAGTAGGATAAGATGATGTGTGGTGTTTTCTTTAATTGTTACCACCCATAAATGAAGAACTATGATCAGAAACACTTATCACAGAAGAATAAGATACCTTGTGGTGTTTTATTGAATGGTTACCACCCATAAATGAAATAATTCGTTTTGAAACACTTTTGTAGTAGGAGAAGATGCATTGTAATGTTTTGTTTAATGGTTACGACCAATAAATAAAGTACTCTGATCAGAAACACTTCTCATAGAAGCATAAGATGTATTGTGGTGTTTTCATGAATGGTTACCACTCATAAATAAAGTAATCGGGTCTAAAACACTTCTCCTAGTAGGATAAGAAGCTTTGTGGTGTTTTTTGAATGGTTACCACCCAATAAATGAAGTAATCGGATCTAAAATACTTCTCGTAGTTGGATAACATACTTTGTGGTGTTTTCTTTAATGGTTACCATCCAAAATGAAGTACTCTCATCAGAATCACTGATATAATAAGTACTCGAACACGAAACACATAGAGTAGTATTTTATGCTTCTTCGTGGTGTTTTAGTAAATGGTTACAATGCATTGTGGTATTTTCTTTAATGAAGTACCACCCATAAATGAAGTACTCTGATGAGAAACACTTCTCATAGAAGCACAAGATGGTTTGTGATGTTTTTTTGAATGGTTACCATCCATAATTGAAGTAATTCGCTTTGAAACACTTCTCGTAGTAGGATAAGATGCTTTGTGGTGTTTATTTAATGGTTACCACAAAAAATGAAGTACTCTGATCATAATCACTCATATATTAAGTACTTGAACATGAAGCACATAAAATAGTTTTATATACTTTTTTGTGGTGTTTTCGTGAATGATTGCAATGCTTAAATGAAGTACACGAGAAAAAACTCTTTTCGTAGTAAAATATGATGCTTTGTGGAGCTTTTTTGAAAGGTTACCACTCATAAATGTAGTACTCTGATCAGAAACACTTCTCATAGTAGGATAAGATGATTTGTGATGTTTTCTTTAACTGTTATCATTCGTAAATGAAGTACTCTGATCAGTAACACTTCTCATCGAAGAATAAGATATCTTGTGGTGTTTTATTGAATTGTTACCACCCATAAATGAAGTAATTGAATCTGAAACACTTCTTGTTGTAGGATAGGATGCTTTGTGGTATTTTCTTTAATGGTTACTGCTCATAAATGAAGTACTCTGATCAGAAACACTTCTCATTGAAGCATAAGATGCATTGTGGTGTTTTCATGAATTGTTACCACTCATAAATGAAGTAATCGGGTTAGAAACACTTCTCGTTGTAGGATAAGATGATTTGTGGTGTTTTTTTTAATGGTTACCACCCATAAATGAAGTACTCTGATCAGAAACACTTCTCATAGAAGCATAAGATGCATTGTGGTGTTTTAATGAATGGTTACCATTCATAAATGAAGTAATCGGGTCTGAAACACTTCTCGTAGTAGGATAAGATGATTTGTTGTGTTTTCCTTAATGGTTACCATCCATAAATGAAATACTCTGATCAGAATCATTCATAAATTAAGTACTCGGACATGAAGCAAATAGAGTAGTATTCTACGCATCTTCGTGGTGTTTTAGTGAATTGTTACAACACTTACATGAAGTAGTCGAGAAGAAACTCTTCTCGTAGTAAGATATGATTATTTATGGATTTTTCTTGAAAGTTTACCACTCATAGATGAAGTATTCTGATCAGAAATACTTCTCATAGTAGGATAATATGATTTGTTGTGTTTTCTTTAATGGTTACCACCCATAAATGAAGTACTCAGATAAGAAACACTTCTCGTAGTAGGATAAGTTTATTTGTGGTGTTTTCTTGATTGTTTACCGCACATAAATAATGTACTCGGACATGAAGCACATATAGTGGTATTCTATGCTTCTTCGTGTGTTTTAGTGAATGGTTACCATCATTAGATGAAGTACCAGAAGAAGAAATAATTCTCGTAGTAGGTTATGGGGCTTTGTGGAGTTTTCTTAAAACATTACCACCCATAAATAAAGTAATTCGAACTGAAACACTTATCGTAAGAGGATAAGATGCTCTGTGCTGTTTTCTTTGATGGTTACCTCCTTTAAATGAAAGGTTACCATCCTTAATTGAAGTATTCGAAGAAAAAACACTTCTCGTAGTATGCTATGATGCTTTGTGGAGCTTGTTTGAAGCATTACCACCCTTAATTGAAGTATTTCGTTCTGAAACACTTCTCGTAGTAGGATAAGATACCTTGTATTGTTTTATTTAATAATTACCAACCATAAATGAAGTACTTTTGTCAGAAATAATTCTCATAGAAGAATAAGATACCTTGGGGTGTTTTACTGAATGATTACCACCCATAAATAAAGTACTCTTATCAGAATCACTCAAAAATTAAGTACTCGGACATGAACGACATAAAGTGGTATTCTATGCTCCTTCGTGGTATTTTAGTGAATGCTTACAACACTTAATTGAAGTAGAAACTCTTCTCGTAGTAAGATCTGATGCTTTGTGGAGTTTTCTTGAAAGGTTACCACTCTTATATAATGTACTCTGATCAGAAACACTTCTCATATTAGAAAAAGATGATTTGTGGTGTTTTCTTTAATGGTTACTATCCATAAATGAAGTACTATTATAAGAAACACTTTCCATAGAAGAATAAAATATCTTGTAGTATTTTCTTTAATGGTTACCACCCGTAAATGAAGTAGTCAGATCTGAAACACTTCTCGTGGTAGGATAAGATGTTTTGTGGTGTTTTCTTTAATAGTTACGATCCATAAATTAAGTACTCTGATCAGAATCACCCATAAATTAAGTACTCAGACATGAATGACATAAAGTGGTATTCATTGCTTCTTCGTGATATTTTAATGAATGCTTACAACACTTAAATGAAGTAACTGAAGAAGAAACTCTTCTTGTAGTAAGATATGATGTTTTGTGAAGTTTTCTTGAAATGTCACCACTCATAAATGAAGTACTCTGATTATTTAAGTATCAATGAAATATCAAATGAAATTAAATTTGGGAACAATTCCCCGGCACACGCATGAAACTTTATCTAAAATAAATAATGAGTTTAATTCTTTTCTTTTAATTGAGAATTTCCTACTAATAATGAATTTCAGTCAATCTTTTGACACGAGTAACTATTTCTTAAATCAATAATTTGTCTATACACTCTTTCTTATCTCATTGATAAATCCCAACTTTTCATTGAGAAAAGATATTTTTATTAGTTCAATTGATTTCAGTTGGATCACAATTATTATTGATCTTCCTTTCCAAATTAATGAAACAAACAAAGTTTAACCATGAACGGTGGAAGAAGAATCACAAAGTCAAGTAGAATCACACAACAAATTATTTGACTTGTTATTTTTTATTCTTTTATCTTTTCACATTGCAAGTTTTAGTCATCTCAAATTAATCATAAAAGCCTTGTATTTTTTTAAACTTCATCCATAATGTTTTTTTAAAAGATCATCAAAATTATGTATTAAAAAAAAAATTTTACAATCTATTTTTTTCAACTAAAACAAAAAATGATAGATTAACTACTCTTAATAAAATGCTTTTATGAAGATTTGCAATACAAAAAATCAGTCATTTCAAAATATTGAAATTTTTATAAATGTCTAATTGAACAAAACTAACATCAAATTAAAATTTTGTAAGAGGTAATTTTTATGAATATAATATTATTACCATCAAAATTTGTTATGACCCGAACAAATACATGGGCAATATGAAAAATTAATCAACCAATCAAGTTTAATTTTTCAATTAATTAGCTGGCTGCCGACTAATATTTTGAAGACCTATTAATTATAACATGTCCTTAAAATATATATATATATATTTTTTTTGATAAAAGTAACCCCAAGATGGAATATCAACTTGCATTATACTATGATAACACTATCTTTTGGCACATAAGAAATGAGTCATACATCATATAATAAAACCAAAGAGTACAAAGTAAAATTAAGTTTTTTTTTTTTAAATTGCCAAGACTTAACGGCTACCCAAATATCACCCTCTTCCTACTTCAAATATCTCTAGGCTAGTTATAGAGTGTTCTCTCATGCTGAATTTAAATTCTAATTAATAAAGAAAAAAAATGCTTGGCATTAATGTAGTATCTTAAAAACTATTTTACTCAGATAACAAATCACAATCTGACTCTTATTCATCTCTTCATTAGATTCCTCTTGCACTTCATTTATCTCTATTGCTTGGCTAGTACTCATATCTTTTCTCTAGATGCATAAATAATCCATATAGTGTTAGAATTTTTTATTGCTTTGTCTTGAAAAAAAATATTTCATTCCTCTCTTTCCATATTATCCAAACAAATGCATAAACGGGTGTTCCCCATTTGTACATATCTTGTTTATTACTATGTATAATAGACCCACAGAGATCCTCTATAGTTGATATATTTAATATTTGACCCTCAATGTATTCAGATTTTATTCTCATCCAAAATGTTTGACTATTTAATTGAACCATTTAGAAATAAGTGTTGTATTGACTCATTCTTAGATTGGCATAATGGACAACTGCTTTGTACATCTGTATCTTTTTCATTAAGTCGTCTCTAGTTAGAATTTTATTATTTAAGACTAACCATGTAAATAATTTGAGAGTTTTATGTACACATATTATGATAATCGGCCAGCGAACAGTGGCGAGGTCGTGCTCATAAAGTTTTCAAAGGATGCGTTTGGATCATGTCATAATTAGTGCAAAAATAGTGCTATCTAGATTAGTGGTTGAAATAGTGGTCACTTTTTTTATTCTAAATAGTATGAATATAGTGTTAATTTTGTGCTATTTAGATGAGCGAAAATATTGTTTGGATTGCACATTTGGAACAATGATAGTGGAAATAATAAAATAGTGGATTTTTTTATTTTTAAGTACCTTTATTTTACAAAAATAATAAAGTAAGTAATATAATTAAATAATAATATGCGTTATTTTAAAAAAAATATATAATTCTCGGCTCCTTGTCAACAATAATGTAAAATAATAATAGTTATGGTATAACACAATATAATAAATAGTGATAATTATGATAATAATAATAATAGTAATTACAATATAATAATTAATACATAATAGTAATAACTATAATGATAATATAATAATATAAATTACAATACTAATAATAAACTAATAAAAATTTATTTATATTGTAATAATAAAAACAATAATAATAATAATGACAATTACAATAATTAATATATCATTAATATAATACTAATAATAATAATACCAAGATCATCATAACAATTGTAATAAAATAATAATTATAGTGACAATAATAATAATAATAATAATGATAATAATAAATAATAATAACAATAAATAATAATATAATAATTGTACATATATAAAGATTGAACATAGTTGTTACAGTGGTTATAATAATAAATAATATGATAATGATGGCAATTTTTTTGCCGTTGCTTTTTTTATTATTTAAACTATTTATTATAATTTTATTATTGTAATACAAAAGTTTAAAATTTAACCTTTTTGCGCGGAGCGCGAGCGTACGTCTAGTTATAGTGATAATGATAGTAATAATAATAAATGATATTATAATAAGAGTGAGGCTATGGTGTTCCGCAAAGCACGTGCTTTGCAATTGTGGACCATTGGATCACAGAATATCATGTTGGCACGAATCACAAAGCGTGATCCAATGGTCCACAATTGCAAAGCACGTGCTTTGCGAAACACCATAGCTCACTCTTATAATAATTATAATGATGATAATATAATAATGATAATAATAATTATTATTATTATTATAACAATATTGATAATAATTACAAATAAATAAATAATATAACGCTGATAATGATAATATATAAAAATAATGATGGTAACAACAATAATAATACTAATGTGAAGGAATCAGATGACAACAACTTTGGTGACACCAATTATGACAACAATCATTTTTTTTTTCATTTTCAAAGTCCAAATTAATGATCCAAACCGTTGAACATGATTTCCATAATAAAATACTCTTGCAGATCAAATTTTACATTTTTTTTAATTTTTTTACTATTTATTAAGATGGGTGTAAAATTCAACGACTCAGGTAGTTGTAACTTTGGCATATTTTTGCATCCGTCTTAATAAATTGTAAAAAAATAAAAAAATGTAAAATTTGATCTGCAAGCGTATTTTATTGTGGATATCATATTCAACGGTTTGGATCAACAATTTGAACTTTGAAAATGAAAAAATGATTGTTGTTATAGTTGGTGTCACCAAAGTTGTTATTTGATCTCTCCTCCTATAATACTAATAATAATAAATAAATAAATAACAATCATAATGGATGATGATGATGATGATATTATAATAATTATAATGATGACGGCAATATAATAATAATAATAATAATAATAATAATTTAGTTAATTTTGTGCATGCTAACTTCACTAACCCAATCTTTTGGTTGGACTAGCAAAATAGCAAGAATAGCACAATAATTCTAACTATTGTTATTTCTAAAATTATCCCAAAGAAAAATATAATATATAATATATTTTACTCTCTTTGAATAATGATTGTTCAAATATTTATTGAGGGAATGGTGCAAGCAAATAAAATGATAAAATGATGGGAAAGCCTGGCTACAACTGAATCTTGGCAGAGCATGAAGCAATGGTCACCAAAAGCTTCTCGTTTCAACAGTTCCAATTTGCAGTGCTCCTCTTTTGTTCGTCGTTTTCACTTTTTGCTATGCTCATTATTTTATATTTTATCTCATTCTGTAACCTATCTAAAACCAGATTATCTAAAGTCACTTCTTTTTCATAAAAAAAATCTCTAATTATTTTCCAATATAGTAAGAGACCAGGAGACCGTGATCGAATAAAATATCACGACTTCCTGCAATATAAAAACTTGATGCAACAAAAGTTCAAATTCTAGAAGCATTTTGATCAAATAAATAAAATGCTGAGTCATATCAATTTAGTAGGTACTGTACTATTTGATGCACCTTCTAAGTCTAACAATCCTTTTTTCAAACAGATTATTCTTTAAAAAAAGTATATATGCCTGTATTTTTTTTTCTTATATAGTTAATGATGTACTTAAGAATCCTTAATGCTAATAGCTCTTCCCCTATGGTTAATATTTTGGTAATACTAGTTTATATTGTTCTTTTGTTTCTATGGTAACTAATTGTATTATATTTACCTTTTTGTAATAGTGGGTCATGGTACCAGAAATTCAACAATCACCCACCAAATCTGCATTGACTACTATCTAAAGTTTTAAACTACAACTAAACCGAACCCATTTTCTCATCTACTTCCGAGAAGAAGAAAAAAAAGATAAGGTATAATTAAAGGTACCAGCACTTGCTTGGAACACTGTTAGTTTAAATTTCCTATCCTTTTTCAACCCAACCCCAACAAAAAAATCTCTTCACATTCAGGGACCGTTGATTTCCTCTCCGTTCGTGGGCAAACAAAATTCTGATGAAAGATCAACGGTGTTGATTAATAATATAATTTTTTTTCTGATTTTTACGATTGGCGGTTGATAGGGCTACAAATGAATTGAACTCGAATTAACTAGCTTGTGTTTGAGTTTGATTTGAAAAAAAATTCGAACTAGTTTGATTTGAAATAGAACAAGTTTTGAACGAACTGTATGAGGTTTGAGTTTGATTTGAAATGAATTTCAAACTAGTTCGATTTGAAATATAACAAGTTTTGAACGAACTGTGTGAGGTTTGAATTTGATTTGATACTGATTCGAATCGAATTAATTACGAACTACATATTTTTTTGTTGCTTAACCAAAAAGTAGTAAAAGGAGATGGCGAAGAAGATGAGTATTATCTAATTGAAGAGTGTGACGAGTAAAATGTTGACAACGAAGAAAGTGAGTGTGAACTAACTAGAGAGTATCTGAATGAAGATGAGGATGCTAGCATTAAACATGCATTAAACAACTGTCCCTAATGAAAATGAAGATGAAGTAGATAATGTAGTTGAGAAAGAAAGAGAAAAATATCAACAACATTCGAACTATATAGTTTACGAACAACATTCAAACGAACTGTGTCAAGTTTGAGTTTGATTTGATACTAATTCGAACGAACTGATAACGCAAACTACATATATCAATAGTCTCTATATCCGATGGTTCAGATCTCTCAAGATTCGAACTATTTTAGTTCAGGAACAGTTTCAAACGAACCGATTCTAGTTTGAGTTTGATTCAAAATTATCGAACTAGTTTGATTCGATTGAAATTAATTTCGAATTGAAATCAAACGAACTAATTTTGAATCGAACTCGAACAAATTACGAACTGCGAATTTTTTCTTACAGTCCTAACGATCGAGCATTAATCTTAAATCTGATGATCCAGAACAGAGAAAAAAATGTTCCACAAAAGATATGATTCTGTTCGTGAAAATGGACATAGGATTTGCCTTGAAAATTATAATCCTCGTGGAAAAAAATCACCTTTTTTTTTCTTTTCCACGTGTACACAATAAATTTGCTGAGTACGTCTTCAGTCATGAATTCATATATTCACTGTTATTTCAAATAGAAATAACATAACTCTATTATTTCGCTCGAGTACGTTAGATCCGAAACCGAAGAATGAGATTTTTCCGAAAAGAGAAGAAATAATCCTAACGTGATTAATCTTTCGGTGCCAGTCTTGTTTTTCCATTGGAATAACAGCAGATTCAGACGCCCTCAGCGATAAGCCGATAACTGACAAATTTTTTCCATAGGATTTTTATGTCGTGCTTCACTCAGTACATCAGTACAAGTGCTTAGCACAGACTTGAAAAAAGAATGAAAACAAATGGTCACTAAAAACCAATCTGTGATTGCTCTTTTGTTGACTGCTCTTAACGCACTACTCTGGACCACGCCAACTGGGGACAAAACTTGGTGCTCAGAAACAGTTGAGACATCCACCAGCTGTTCGTCTTTTATTAATTAATGCTCTCTCACATTTATTTGCCTTGCTCTGTTGTTCTTGTTCACCTCTTTTCTGAGATCAAGGGCTACACCCGTAT
>CAXKVX010005039.1:0-20038 GCA_964058865.1 Eleocharis quinqueflora
TGTATAGCTGCTCTGTCTGTTATATTGATACTTTTAGAAGATAAATTTCCCGCAATTAATGATTTGAGATACAAAGCTTGAAACTAGAAAATAACTCTCAAAAATAGAAGTACAGAATACTCTGTAAACTGAGGGAGGGGGGTTAAAGAAACATACAGGGTGCATATACTGATATACAACAAGAACAATAAGCCTTCAGTCTCAAACAAGTTAGGGTAGGCTAGGGATGAAACCCAAACTGGAGTCGTGAAAAAAACAAGGTAGATAATAGTAATAATATAACAATGGTAATGTAGTATCAATAATAATAGTATTAATAGTAATAGTAATAATCTTGTAAAGTACACTGTAAATCATACGAATCTAAAACCACATGAGTAACATTCCTTTGTGTCATTTTGTCATGATAGCTTGTTCTACTTCTACTGGCTCTCGTTTCGGTGCCATGGATGCTACTTCCCAAACCACTTCTCCTAAAGAAACAACACGAACAGGTATACCTTTAGCTTACATGCTTTGTATGATCTGTTTGATGGTCTGTTGCTAACTAGTATTGATGACAGAGGCATCAAGGCCACCAGTATACCCCACTGGAGCACACTGATGAGTCCGTTGAGATAGAACAAGTCGGTCATGGAAATAACTCTCATGACCACGAAGAAGAGTTTGAATTTAGTGAAATATTTGTGCACCAACTCATCCATACTATTGAGTTTGTTCTTGGTGCGGTATCAAATACTGCATCTTACCTTCGTCTCTGGGCCCTCAGGTACTTATTTTTTACTCGGGTTTATTTCTGGTGATTTAATACCGACAATGTTTGTACTTACCTGCAAAAGGGTGCACTAATTGCACATGTTGCTATTTTGACAAGTTCAGAATTGAACCCAATCACAACTCTTTGACTTATTCGAGAAAAATAAATGGCTTATTAGAAGAATGATCCAATTTTTGAAGTTTGCGTTAAAACAACTAAATACTTTTAACTAAATACGCCTTCAAAAAGAAATGGCCTATTCTTTGGAAAAGTAGGCTGTCAATTAAGTATGAGAATATTGCAAATTGCTGAATTTAAATTGCAAAATAAAAATGCTATCGATATAGCAATTGTTCTATTTTTATGTAATGAAAATTCTTCTTGTGATATCATTTAATGCAGTCTTGCTCATTCGGAGCTCTCAACTGTCTTCTATGAGAAAGTGCTTCTCCTTGCCTGGGGGTAAGTTTTCACTTTGTTTTGTATAAATTATTAACCGTAAGTATTGTTTACCAATGTTCATTAATTGATTTTTTTTATTTGGTCAGATTCAACAATGTAGTAATTCTAATGGTGGGCATAATCGTTTTCGTTTTTGCGACTGTTGGCGTATTGCTGGTGATGGAAACCCTAAGTGCTTTCTTGCATGCACTGAGGCTTCACTGGGTTGAATTCCAGAATAAATTTTACGAGGGTGATGGGTACAAATTTGCTCCATTCTCTTTTGCCTTTGTCTCAGAGGAGGAAGATTAGACCAGAAGTGAAAATAATTTCAAATGAGAAGTAAATTGTATGTGCCTGACATTCAGAGAGGCTTTTATGAACTCTTTGAATAATTTATTCATTGATTTCCTTTGTTTGTACAATTTAGGGTACTCATTACCTTTTATGCAGAGAGGAGGCAATTTACGCCTTTTACTGTGTGTTTTTGTGCTATTCCATTGTATTTATTCTGTATATGTTGATAGCTTTTTGGCAGAGCGTGGTGTATCTGCCCCGGATGATCAGAATGGGGAGAGACCAGTGAATAATATTTAAGAATAAATGTCTGAAATGCCTGTTATCTTCTAGTTGCCACATTTTGAAACATGAATTTTGTAAGTTGTGGTTTGGGTAATTAATAGATATTCCAGATTTTGTTGTAACCAAAATTGTTATTCGAACACAATCCATGGCCTCTTTCGCCATCTGCTGCGTACCAGTAGGAGTGTAGGACACTTCATTCACAGTGATTACTGTAACCTTTGCAAAGAGCGCAATAGTAGAATTTTCGAAAAAGCAGAAACTTTAAGGATAGGGAGCTTTGGTTAACGCATTGTACTTCAACTGTGTCGCATCTAATTACACTCTTTTGAGTGCACATGAACTGATCGTGTAAATATTTTGTTTTTTAATAAAATTTATTGGTAGGCCGTAGGCCATTAGCCTGCCACCTCAAAAAGAATTCATGGCCTCTTAGGCAATTTACATGTACTGACTTCTACCATTGAAGGGATTCAGCCATCTGATCACAAGCAACAAACGACTGTGTGTTGTGCCTTGATTTCTTTTTTTCCTTTTTTTAAGGTGCCGAATCTTCCTGTTTTAAATTTGAACCGTCCAATGTTTGATTAGATGAAATGAAAGGGGCATATGGGACACTCCTCATTAATGCTTGTTCAATTCCAGCCATTAAAGTGCATTGATGTTGCGTGCTTGAATGGATATTATAACGGATTAATAGCCTTACTTGCAGGGTATGTAATTAACTGAGGGAATGTGAATTAATGGATACTTGGTAACGTATCTTGAATATCTCGAGTTCTTTTATACAAAATTATATGTTGCGTCACATTAACGAAATTTCATTTTTTTTTTTTTTTTTTTTGTATCCTTGCAGATATCTAGCTCATGCATTAGCAATTTGCAACAAATATTGAAATATTATAAACCAAAATTTCTACTCTTTATGTTATATCAATATACGCTTACAACAAATAAGGAGCTACTATGATGGTTGATGATTTAAGCATGTACTGTTCCCTCAAAGAAATAAAAAATAGAAAAGCTAAACACCTATTAATAAAATCTTATTAGAATTCTGACTAAGTTTCTATCTCTATGTTCCCGGTACTATCAAAAGTCAGCTTAGCCTCTTTGAAGCGCTAAACTGGTTAGTAACAGTTCTCCCCATAAGTTTACCTGCCCGGGTTAAAGTGGAGCCGACAGCTCCTAATCCAGATCCTATACCCGACCCCATAACAGAGGCAGCACCACCTAGGGTATCCATTGTAATTGTACTCGCTACTGTACCAGAATCTTTCTGTTTCTGCCTTTGCTCAATTGCCCTTTTCTCTTGTTCCAAGGCTACTATTTGTTCTTGCTTTGTGAAGACATGATAAAGGACCTGAATTTTTTCAATTGAAAGTAACCAGATGATGAGTCCAGGCAACAAACTCCTATTTAATAGAACATGAAAATTCTGAACATAAACAAATTTATGGACAACAATCATGCACAATTACAAAAGTCATTTATTTTATCTTTTTTTTTTACTGACAGCAATCCGAGAAAGGTTCCCTACTTTCATTTCTTCTCAAAAGTAGTACACAAGTTTTAATCGCAACTTCTAAGCAAAGACAGAACAAAACATATGAAATCTACTGCCAAAAACTATTAAGTTAAACAACTAGAACCTGCAATAAATGAAATACAACTAAAGCAACAAACCGGACTCATGCATACAACCAAACAAAATAAACCCCAGTAGTATAACAATCTGTAGGTATTTTTTTGTTCTTAGGGGTTCCATCTAGTACACCTTTAATTTTTTTTTTTTTTTGGTTTCTTTCAGGAGCAATTTAACCAAGTTTCACTCAGGGCTATAACGTCTGATTTACTCAAGACAAGTAAAGAAGAAGAAAAATGAAAATTTCTCTCAAGAAAAGAAAGTAAGAAATAAAAAGAATGAGACCTTGACAGTAAGTGTGCCTCTATCCTTCTTATCTTTGACTTTCAAGGTATCAAGAGAAGATAAAAGATTCAGATTAAATTCAGTAAGCAAGTCAGGTTGCAAAGTTTTTAAAGGTAAAGCCACTACCCCCAGCTTCTTATCTTGTTTCAGTTTGTCTTCATCATATACCTGTCCACTCCAAAATGCCAATTAAAAAGATTACTCATACATGGATTTCCAAAACCTTGAGAAGCCCATAAAAGCTTGCTTTAATACTGACTGACAAAATCAGATTAAAGGCTTCTTTATATTTTTTTCCCCATTTTTGTTACTTGACAAATCTGCGCTTGAACCCAGGCAGCCCACAACTCAAATCTGACCTGACTTTAAATATCTGAAGCTGGCCCACAACTCATATTATCTTGATTAGAGGCCGAAAACAATGTAAACTTTTGCCAACTCTGTGAATTCGAAAATATGGTTTCAAGAATGACAAGTTGTACCTCGAAGAATAGAGATTGTGTTTCTTTGTCTTCAGCAAGTAGGTTGAAGGTTTCGTTCCATTCAGGGTTGAGGTTATCATCAATAACCCTAGTTTTAGCCTTCAAGATAGGCCGAACGTAGACTATAACATATGGATCAGATTTACCAATCATCTCCTTGTTTTTCAGTGCCTTTGCTCTCACCACTGTCACCATCAGCTTCCCTTCAGGTTTAAGCTCCAAATCACTAAAAACAGAAGTTAGGAAAACCAGAAAGAAAGCGAAGAAAATTGTAAGTATCTAATATTATAATGTCATTACTGTATCCACACTGGCTATTTAATAAAGATGCTGGTTACTTGATAGTCAAAAAGACAATGTCCTTCTAAGTGTGAAAAAAGAAAAAAAATTTTGAGGGTAAAAAGAAAAAAAAAATTTAACCAAAAAGAGATAATGTGATAACATGCCTTGTGTCAATATTAACACCGCCAAGTGGAACAACTATTCTGTGGGGCCACAATAGCATGTCTGAGATAATCAAATTTACGGTGTCCTAACACATATTACAAAAGATAATCAAAATTTGTTTGAAAGTGAAACTTACAAAGAAATGAAAGGTAAACAATTAGAAGTTACCCTACATCAATCATATCAGATAGTCCTGGCACAGCAGTAAGGCTTCCTCCAACTGCCTTCAGTGTGTAATCAATTCTCGGCTTGGGCTATAAAAGTATAAAAAAGAGAAGTTATTGTTCAAACAAAATCATTTGCTTATTTTGTTCACTACTGAAAGGATGAAAGAGCATGCACATACATCAGCGAGGAGAGCTACAACAACAGCTGAGATGCAAGGCATCTCCTCACACAATTGAAATATGACTCGAACTACTGTAAACACCTGGAGATCCTTCAGCTGAATTAATTAAAAAAGAAAACACACAATTCATTAATCATATATTGAATTTTTATTGTATACTAAAACAACTTATTGCAAGTAATTAGTTGATATAAAGATGAATAATCCCGGGCCCGGCCTCTAATATAAAGAGGGCCTTCAATCAAGAAAATAAATAAGGATGAATAATCAAAAGAAGCCTATGATTGTGAAAATAGTTCATTGATGGTAAAAAGTGAGATAATTGCACAAAGAAGATAAATGAATAAATCATTGAACAAAACCTGAATAGTTAATATTTACAATATGTGCAAACTACAAAGAGCCTAATACTGGTCAAAATATAATTATGAGGCCCAACAGCCAGATTGGAGCCAGGAACTTAGCATGGGGCAATTTTTTTTACGGTGGGGCATAACTTCCAAAATTTTCAGATTTCAAGCATATTTTTCTAATTTTTTTTTCTGGCATATGCAATAGATATAGAGGCATACTTTTGAATTTTTTTTGGTCCAGAGAATGGCAAGTGCCACTCCCTGGACATATGTGGCTCTGCCCCTGCGAACAGCTGGAATAGTGTTTAACATTTAGATTTTATGCTAATAAAATCATTAGAATGATGCAATGACAAAGTGATCACGGGCTGTAGTGTTCCGTATTGCTAATAACGATGATAAAAGTAATATATAGTTATCTTTTTTAAGGTCGTTAATGAACAGATATTATGTTAATTAAGTGTTGCAACGACTAATAGACGGACCCACAAACTTCTCTGTTTTTCTTCAACAATGTAGATTAACAACATGCACATTGCTTTATCCAAAGTAAATAAATAACAACTATTGTCAACACCAAAACAAAAAACAAACTTCTTATTTATTTATAAAAGAAAAAACAAACCTGGATAGGAAGAGAAGCAACACGTGCATCCACACCAAGTATAATGCTGGGGTCACCACCCCATCTGAAGTCCAGGTCCATTGTTACCTGACCTTCTTTTTGTCTCTGTACTCGTATCCCTTTCATCACATAATTAAAGAAAAACAAATAACAACAAAATTAGAACAAATATTAGAAGGATAGTGTGTAACCCAAACCTTTGAAGCAACACAGCCATCCCCCAACCCATTCACCTAAAGACCCACCATCAGTCAACTCAATCTCTAAACAGATTATTTCTGTTTGGTTCATATTTCATACTAAACTCTCTTTCATTGTTCCTATCTTTATTATGAGTAATTCTTTTAATGTTGCCTCTAACAACTAGGAATGATGCATTTGACTGTAATGGCCCTTTTTCAAAATAAAAACCTATGTCACTTGCATTCACAAAACGCAAAAGAATAAGCAGCCTATGGCGTGCAGATTCCAAAAAGGAAATATAAAAGAAGCAAATAGACAACTAAATGTTAATAAAGAAAAAAAAACCTTCAATCTTTGGTGACACGTGCCCTAGAGAGAGTTTGCTAAATTTGAGGGACGCGATGCCTGGAGGCTTGTAATCATCAAGTAGAGGTTCTACTGATTCCCTTATTACCAGTGTTGCTGCCTGCACAAGTTTTTATAAAGACCGCTAATTAAAAAGCAGCCTCTCCTGTTTGTTTTCTGTTCCTTTGTTTTGTTTTTGCTTTTGTATTATTCAACCGTTCATTTATTTATTTTTATTTATTCAAATCAACACCAGTCCGATTTATGTAGCAAAGAGACAAGTATTTGCACTTCAACTCCAGCTCTAGTATTTGTTCCACATTACGTCCAATTTATATGAACCTTATTATTAAGAGTAATCGGATTTATATAGAAAGAACTTTTGAGAAAAAAAAAAATTTGACATGCACGTATCAGTGAATATAATATCATCCTTGTGGAGGTTGCATCATTATGCATATCTCAAATATTGCCTAGTGCTGTAGTGCATACAGTAAAGGACATAAAAACAAGATAACTGACCTCAGCAACAAAAGGCCAGAGTTTGCTTAGCAGCTTATTAAGCCATTTCACCTGCATAAATATCAAGATAGGCACATGGTTTAATAAAATAACTGGTCACGATGGATATAACAGTCTTAATTTGCATTAGAATAATAAATTAGAGTGACATAGATACATACACTTTCAAATTCAGGGAAAGATATCCACTCAGGGAAATTATCTCCACACAGTTTCTTCAAATCATCTCTACTCAGATACCCCAAAAGCTTTAAATCTGCTGCCTATTAAATCAGGAAAGTAAGACTTGTTTCAATTCATTAATGTATCATAGACACTACCAATTGAGAGATCCAGGAGTACATCTATTTGGTATTCTATGGTACAGTATCTCTCAAACTGATTTTTTTTTTGGAAATAAGTGGGGGAAGACCACCCACCTCTTCATTTTATAACTAAAACGAAGAAATTACACTATTGTTTTCTGGGATTCCTCGACTGATCAGAGGAAACCAGATTAAGAACACACTTATTTATCTTGACCCCGGTACATAACAATTGAGATTCCTCTAGCTTAAATGATGTTTCATCATAGAAAGGGTGCTAGAAGTTGGAAATTGATGGTTAATGCATAAAATGGTCTAAAGGAACTCTGGTTTTTACATCCATACACCAAATCACGTACACAAAATTGTAAATAACTATAACATTTTCATATCAATACTCGATACGTGCTTTGCATAGATCCATTTTGCGACTCAAGAAATTCACGAAATTGAACTATTATTCCTCGTGAATAGCTATGCTCCTTCCATCAATCAAACAACGAAAACGAATAATCAACAAAGTGCAAAGAAATCGAGAAAGTTAACAACGAATTTAACGAAAAATAAAAACCTTATCCACCCGTTTCCTGCTCCTAAGCGCCATCATTAGGCTCCATCCATAAACAATTGAGATTCCGAACAAAATCCCTAATACAAGTCCAGATACGAATCCCATTTCCCTTTAAAACGATCGATTTCTCTAATCAAATTACACGATGCGCCAGTGAATGCATTGGAAACCCTAGAGTCGGAATTGGGAGAGAAAATGGACGAGAGAGAGAGCGCGCGCGCGAGGGACGGTTTTCATGAGTCGGGGCATTAGAGCAACTGGCGGGATCGGAGGGGAAGAATTAAAACACATAATATATGTACTTATTCACATATTTTTACGGATTTCCTACGTGTGAACCTTTGGTTGGTTAAAAGGTGGATTGTAACTTCACGTGGCTTTAGGAAGTGAAGTAGAAATTGGTAGGTGTGGAATGTGTTTGAGCACAAGTAACGGCAGACCGTTTGGATTCAGAATATTTGCCACCTGTCAATGAAAGACATTAGACATGTAAATGTTTTAAAGATTTCTAACATTATTGACTTTATATTTGCATACAAGTGATCGTGTGTTGTCTCTGAATAATTAATAAAATAATATACAAAGTTACTTTATCTGTGATAAACATTCGCGGAAAAATATTTAATATTTTAATGAAATACAGTTTTCAACCTAAACTTTATTACTGGATTTCCTGAAATGCTATTAAAAATAGGTAGTGTCTGAACTTAAATAAAACTAAATGAGTTAATTTCTTTGAAGTGATTCAAACCGCATAATTGTTGGTGGAGAAAATATATTGAATACGAAATAAAATAGATGTACCATTAAAAGTTTTATCAAAATTGAAAAGGTAATTTTGTATTCTAGCGGCATTACACATTTGTTCATTCGATCCAATTCTAACTCAGTAATTAAGGTTGATATTAATTTAATAAAATTTGTTCATCTCGTTATTGTACATTTTCAATCCATTCAATCCATTTGAAAAAAAATATACAGATGATGATTAGATACCAGCATTTATAGAAGTTTGCAAATGCGGTGATCAATTTAATTTAATTTGATCAATTGGTATTGATTTATTAAAAAAAATTCAAATTGTACATCCTCTTGAATCCGTTTAATGTGTTTGAAACATATCTCAGAAAAAATGACAAATTTATTACCTAGATTCCAGCAATTGCTCAAGTATACATTTTGCATAGACTAAAATTGCAAAAAAAAAAAATTATAAACAAATTTGTGGATAACAATCATGCGTCTCGGAATTTTAAATCATACGTCTATATATATATACTACATATATAATGACGCAACATTTTGGATACTGTTCATTTACACAGTGCAATGAACAGTGTTTTCACTGTTCTACAGTAAACACACTGTATTATATATTTTTTAATTTTTTCAGAAAACTGTAGCACAAATTTTTTTTTTTTCAGAAAAATTTCGGGAATTTTTTTTTTCGTTTTTTCTGCAGAAACTTTTTTTTATTAATTTTTTTCCAATTTTTTTTCTACCGTTGTTTTTTTGTAGTTTTTCGCGCGGAGCGCGAGCTCTCCGCCTAGTATAATAATATACTCATGTTTTGATATGGTTCATGCATATTTTCGTTGATATGTATAATATATGGTTCATGCATATTTTCGTTGATATGTATCGAAGAAGGGAGATGATTGAGGTGTCATAATAATATATACTCATGTTTTGATATGGAGTACTGTTTATTTCTATAGTAAAAACATTGTTCAGTAAAATCACTGTTCATTGTATTTTTTAAACGGTGCAGTGATTTACTGAAGCTAATTTTTTTCCCCAAATTTTTTTAAAAAAAAATTATTATAATTTTATTATTACGATACAAAAATTTAATTTTTTCGCGCGGAGCGCGAGTCGAACACTAGTTTGTTTATATTTCGGATGTTTGAAACAGTGGACCTGTAAGAAACTCCCAGTGACGACAATATTTTTACGCCTCTACACTTTGATCTACGTGGCATGCAAATGTGAGGCTATGTGTTGCTTAATTCCTTGGTCTCCACATTGAACTATTGAAGGAGAAAGCTAACGATAACCGAAAATTTTAATAATAAATAAATTAAAAAAGAAAAATATCAGATTGAACAAATTTTAGAAAAAATCATCAAAATAAAACATCCGGAATCTGAGATTCCAAATCATGTCGGAATTCTTAGCTTCCGGATCCGTTCATTTTTAAGTCCCACGTCTCCTTTCACTTTTCCTGCCTCTGCTCCTTCAAACATTTTGATGGATATAATAATAATTGTTTTGATCTCGTATCCTATAAAATTATGTTTTAATGTGTGTAGTAGTAATCAATATGTACCGAGTACAATATGTTTTGCCTAGAAAATGACATCTAATATGCTTAGAATAATTTGTTTTTCTCGGAAATGACCTCACTCAACAGCTACTAGACAATTTTAAATCATGTGTTTGCAATTTTTCAATTCTATCTCTGATTTATTCAAAATCACGTGAAACATTTTTTCTTTTTGTTGTGGAGTTCACCATTTGACCTGACACACACGCTCAGATTTGAAAAAAAAAAATGAACAGGTTCGGAATCTAAGAATCCGAACGTGGCCAGTGATTTTAGATTCCGGATGGTATATTTTGATGATTTTGCTGAAAATTTATTCAGTTTGATATTTTTCTTTTTAATTTGTTTATTGTTAAAATTTTCAGTAACAATAACATGTGACATGAAATGTATATACCATAATCAACTGAGTGCAATAGGAAACGTTTTTTATTTAGCATCTATCATGATTTTTTAAAGCAATTAGAAACTAAAATTTGATAAAGTTTATATACTTTTATTTTTCGGCTCCGCTTAAAAAGAGTGAGAGGTGATATTAGACTCAGCGGCCGATCTATGTAGAGTCAGGATGGGACAAGCATCTTATTCTGAAAAAAAAATTCAACATACTTTTGTAAATTATGCAATTCAGCAATAAAATTTTAAAAATATGACTCTAAAATCATGTTTTTAATGAAAAAATTGCAAAAATATAGATATAATATAAATTTTGTCCTATTTTGACAAAAATTGTACATATTGTCCCTCTCCAACATTGTCCACAAGTTATTTTTTATTTATTTCTCAGGTCCCTGCATTAATTCGGCCGCCGCTGAAACCTGAGCCATTCCACAAATCATCCTCCTGTTTTTTCACATCTCTTTGCATTGCCAAAAGCATGGCGGGTTGTTCAAGAACGATCAAACCCGCTACACAAACACCACAATTGTGTTACCACTTATCAGACATCATCCACACATGTTCTTCAAACAATACACATAACTCATCTCAAAAAAAAAAAAGAATATGTCATCTAAAAAACGTAACAAGACATATCAGTTGCCACTTATCATCCTTCCGGTAATATAGTGGATTAGTGGCCTTCAACCTTCATAAATTATGAGATTTTTAAATGATAATAACTTAATAAGCGATTCCGGTCTTGTAACGGTACTGACCTGACTAAGTGACTATAATTTCTTCCTGCTTATCTTAATTTTTTATTTATTTTCTTCTTATTTGTCTTAATATAATGATAAGTTGAAAACGCAGTAAAAGAATGTAAATCTTTGGTGGGCCCGCTTAGTTAAAAAGTTTGATTGGCTAATAATAGTCAGCCATTCCAGAGATGGAAATGGACAATTTCAACGCTGTAAAACGAGCAGGTACTGTACGGACAGCCTTCCATCTTCCCATGTTCCTTATATCATTTTGGTTTTGCGTTCACAAATTTCCATCTTCGCTTGCTACTAAGTTGGACACCATCATAAGATTTTCGAAATTCATTGATCCTTAAGTCGTCTAGACAGAATTAGAACACCGAGTTATGAAAGCCCGATTTAGAAATATAGTATAATTTTAGAGTGAGGTTATGGTGTTCCGCAAAGCACCAAACACACTGTAGTTCGCATTCATATATGCGATTTCAAAGTCCAAACAATCGATCCAAACCGTTGAACTTGATCTTCATATTAAATTCTTCTTGGATACGGAATTTTACATTTTTTATGAAAAATTTTATAATTTTTTAAAGGGATGAAAAATTAGTTAATCTAACGATCTCTGGATCATCCGAAATGAATGATTTTCGACCTCTCTAAGCGGATGCAGAGTACTCCAGAGGGGACAAGTGCCCCCTAGAATTTTTTTTGCAAAATAGCCTTGTGTATTTGTACGATTTGTCAAATTTATTTTGCAAAATAATCATGTATATTTAAAAATCTGCGTCATTTTGCCCCCTGTGAAAAAAAAATTATAAATTTTGCCCCCTGACGAAAATCCTAAATCTGCTCCTGAATATCACAAAGTTAATCTAAAGGTCCTCAACAACATCTTTTTCTTTAGCTAAATTTAAAACTCGAGACCTCTTACATAGAAAGCGTCATTCTTAACCAATCAAGAGTTAGTTCTTATCTAGATGACATAATATTAGTTCAAGAATATTTTGTTTAACAACTTAATTATTATTTTAATGTAAGCTATGGTCGTTATAAGCTTCTGTACTCGTCCCGACTACAAAAGCTCGAGGGCTGATGATAAGCCTATCAGGGCGAGGCCCTATCAGGTCGAATTAAAAATAACCATTAAATTTTCAACTAGTTCATTTTTTTTCTTCCAACGTGAGATCAAATGGAGGTTGTATGTTCGAAATTCAGTTCTGAAGACTTTGAATCAAAATTTATATCAGATTTGAAGCAAATAATCCACTTTGTCTCTAAAAAAGAACGTGAGACCAAATCTTATGAACTATTTTAAAGTTTAATTTTGTAAGTTATCCTTTGTTTTATGTTCAATTAGTTTCTCTATAAAATTATTCGGTCTTCACTGCAAAGTTTCTATTTAATAAGTTTTAATCAAACTAAAGTCACTACAGGAAAATGTCCTTTCTGCTGCCGGTAATTATGGACGCAATAATTGTGTTTTGTTGTAGTGAGTCCAGACGAACACACCAATTCTATAAAACAAGGCATAACTTTCTAAACTAATCACAACTGATTGATGTTAAGCTCACTGTAAGATAGTAATTATTGTTTTTTAGCATCTTAAGAGCATCTTCATCTCTGAAACTCTAGGAGTTTCTAATTTAAAGTGACAGTTTCTAAATGAGTTTCAGGAATGTAGATGAGTTTCTTATTTAGAATTTGCTCAAGAGTTTCTTATTTAGCAACTATGATTTAGAGTTTATAAATTATGACATGACTTAATCATTGGTTAAAATTGACCGATCTCCCATAATATTGATGATATTTGCTGACGTGGTAATTTAGAAACTCTAACTTTCAATTTTAGAAATGAAGAATTTAGAAACTAAAGAAAAATTAAATTTCTAATATGACAATAATTTAGAAACTTCAAAAATTTCAGAGACGGAGATGCTATACTTCTAATCACCACTATCCGGTCTATTGCTTTGAATGGGAATCATCTTTTAAGACTTATGCAATAATGCAAAATTGTACTTTCTGAAAAATGCTTCTTTATATTCAGGAAAAAATAAAGTAGCTTGACAATTTTTGACACATCTACTGATATTTTTGTTCGGAGTAATTTTGAAGAAGCGGTTGTATAGATGTATGATGTATCATGTATGATTGTATGATTATTATATCAATATATGCATGTATTATTATTAAACCAATATGCTCTAACCTAGGTCTAGGCATGCCATTGACCTACCTTTGACTAACAACCAGCTAGTTCTTAGTTCTAGAATGATGGAGCACATGATTTAATTAATATTTTTACAGTTGTCTATACTCTATACTCTATAGGCAAGCCCATAACGTACACATCCAAATATTAAATGTAACGTTTAAAAATTATTTACAATAAATTGTCACAGCGATTGACATTAAATAATCCTGTAATTTTCATTAAGGAATTAGTTAGTGCAGTGTTAAGATATTCTTGTCCCTTACTTTGTACTGTCCTTGTAATTCTACTACCGATCCACTATTCTGCTAACTTTTAAAGTGTGTTATACGGATGCGGGTGTGGATATCATATCGAATACGATACAACGAATTTTAAAATTCTTAAATACGCCATATATATATACATTAAATTTTAAATAAAAAACTAATTAAAAATTGTAGAATTTAATAAACAAATTAAAAAATAATAATGTGACTTATCTTGAATCTGAATCTCCTTCGTGCTTTTTGTTTTACTCATTTTTCTAGTTATATATAAAAAATTATCAGTGATTTTACAAGACTTGATTATCACATGGAGTCGAAACTTATCAAGACGTATCGGAGATTAAATTCGTTGGCCAAAGTGAATAAAATAATCAGATACACCAATCTCGATATGTCACGTCACAGATACACCACATAGCTTGTCGGATACGTATCTCAAAGATTATTTGCATATCCGAATATTTACGATTCAGATGTAGTGCGACAAGATACCATGAAGTATTCGAGTAGCATATCATTTAACAATTTGATAATAACATTAAATATAAAAATGCTACTGTAAAAAGATCTGTATATAATATTAATAATAGTTCCATGGTTTTATAATTTTCTGGAGATGCGAAACATTTCATCTTTCTTTTTTGTTCTCTCCGAGCAACCGGAGAACAGAGAAAGAAGCAGCAGCAAAAGGCACACTCTTTCAAGAAAGAACTGAGCACAGAGAAGAGAGAACTAGTCTAGTACACAATAAATGGAATCCAGCTATTTCTCTCTCTAGCTTTTCTCATGAAAAGGCGATTACCTTTTCCCTACTCATCTCCCCTTCTTTAACCCTTACAATTATCTTCATGCCATCTCGCCACCTCTCCTCCTCTTCCCCTCCCTTCCCTTCCTTCTCCGTTCATTCCCGGTCCCACCGACACTTCTCTCGCTCCATTCTCATCTCCATTTACAGCTCCATTATCCTCGCCGTAGTTGTTCTCTTTCTCCTTCTTCTATATCTACTCTACTGGAGGCGCCACCGCCTCTCCGCTCCTCCAAACCCTAACCCTAACCCCAACCTCCCCACCTCTCTCCAGCGCCTCTCTGCCTCCCTCCTCCGCCTTGCTACCTCCTCCTTTGCCCCTTCCAACAAGCTCGGCCATGGCGGCTTTGGCCCTGTGTATCGAGGTCTCCTTCCTGCCTCCAGTAAGAACAAGGAACTGGAGAGACCCCGTCCAGTTGCAATCAAGTTAATGGACTCCAGTTCGCTCCAAGGCGACCGTGAGTTCTTGAACGAGCTCTCTCTCTCCTCTCTCATCCCGCCTTCACCATTCGTGCTCCTCCCCTTCGCCTTCTCTCTCTCCTCGCCAAAACCTTACCCTCCTTTCCCCTTCTCATTTTCATGTTTCAACCGAGGTAAGGATTACTCACCTCAATCAGATCGCAGTTGTATGATGTTAGTTTACGATTTGATGCCTAATGGAAGCTTGCAACATGCACTATTGGGTCGAAAATCTCAAGAAATTGTTACCTCCTGGCAGCATAGATTTTCTGTGGCTTTGGATGTGGCTCGAGCTCTGTGTTTCTTACATGAAGTTTGCACCCCGCCTGTTATCCATGGTGATGTGAAGCCCAGTAATGTTTTGCTAGATTCTAATTTTAGAGCAAAATTGGCTGATTTTGGGCTTGCTCGTGAGAGATCTGATAGCGATAAAGAAGAACAGGAGGAAGGAGAAGAGAGAGATGAAACGAATTTGAACGATGGAGCTTCTGAGTTAGCCACAACTAATGGTGATGCTGACATGGACGAATCAAATCCCGCCACATCGCCCCTTGCCGAGTCTACTTCTAAAATTAATGGTGGAGATGCTTCAACCAAAGAGTGGTGGTGGAGGCGGGATGATAGTCGAAGCACCAACAGCAAAAATGTTGATGTGGGTACTGCTAATGCTACAGAATCAGATCCAGCTGTGAAGAAAGACTATGTAATGGAGTGGATTCGTTCAGAGATAAAGAAGGAGAGACCCAAGAAAGAGTGGTGGGCACCGACTTCCAAACCTATTAAATCCTCCAGTACGGGTAAGGAACTGGATAAAACCAGTCGTCGTCCCTCCAGAGAATGGTGGAGAGAAGAGTTCACTGAGGAATTGTCGAAAAAACATAAAAAGAAAACCCTTGTGAAATCCCGGAGCAAAGATTGGTGGTGTAGAGATAGAGAGTACGATTCAGAGTCCAATTCTAGTAGGAGAAAGCGAAAAACAAGGAGCTGGAGCCGGCCGAGCCTCGATCATTGGGGTGACCAGACGAATGGCTCAGATCAAGTGATCCCAAAAAGTGGTGCAACAGTCAGTAGCACTCCTAGTATGCGTGGTACGGTGTGTTATGTGGCGCCAGAGTATGGTGGTGGCGGTCCAGTGTCAGAGAAATGTGACATGTATAGCTTTGGAGTCTTATTATTAGTTATTGTATCAGGCAGGAGGCCATTACAGGTTGCCCCAGCAGCCTCGCCTATGGCGGAGTTTGAGAGAGCGAGTTTGGTGTCATGGGCTCGCCACCTGGCTCATGTGGGCCGGTTGGTTGAGCTGGTGGACCCAGAGTTGAAGGATAATATCGGTCCAGTAGAACGGGAGCAGGTGCTTTTGTGTGTTACGGTGGCACTGTCGTGTATACAGCGGGTCCCGGCAAGAAGGCCAGGGGCAGGAGAGGTAGTGAGGATTTTATGTGGGGAGGCTGAGGCACCCCATTTGCTGGTTGAGCTCTCCCCCTCGCCACCAGGTGGTGGGTTCATTAAGGGCCGGAGGAAGAAGGCCTGGTGATTACATGGTGGTTTGTCAATTCCTTTTTTTTTTACTTTTTGTATGGTAAATCATTTGTGTTAAATTGGTTCTTAGAGCAATTTGTATATGACCCCTGTGTTGCCTTGTAGGTTTTATGCTGAAATTATTTTTATTAGTAATCAATTTTTATGATTGAAGGCAATAATGCAAGGGTCTACCAAATTTCCTAAATTTTGCTCTCCCCCCAAAATTTTATTCTGTATATTAGTTCCAAGATGGTTCAAAGTTATAATGTGAAGGAATTGAATTGTGTACAAAGGTTTCCAAATGTTCAAATTGAAATGCAAGTTCACTGTTATAGATGTTCCTTGTGTGATTGCATTTCTTGTATGTCATGATTGAATCTTTATTGAAAAGTTGAGCAAATACCAGTTGAAGAACCAGAAAAAGGTATCACCTTTTTGTTATGGTAGATTGGTAGGTTTGAATCAAGAATTTGTCTAATTGGCTCCTCCCTCCCTCTCTCTGTCTCTTCCTCTTCTTTTTGAAAAGCTTGGCAAAATGACAAGGGATCTCTCCCTCTCTCTCTCTCTCTCTCTCTCTCTCTCTCTCTCTCTTCTCTCATTTTGTGTTAAAAGATGTATATAGCATGCCCCACTAGCTATAATTCTTTCTTTTAGTGTGCTTTTTGACTGGATTCTGGAATATATCTACTTTCTATATAACACTGGTATATTGGTAATCTTTGAAGCAATGATGTGCCTGCAAAAAGTTTGGACCTTTCTTGATTTATATCACGTGAATGAATTTCCTGCGCACCTTTATTGTTGCACTGGGAAATGTTGGGAAAGACTGTATACCAGTTGTTTGCATCCCTTTCATTTCCAAAGTAATTTAAACCAGAGTCTAGGTTTAATTTAAGTGGGAATCATTTCTTTTGAGTTTACTGATCTGTTTGTCTGGCCATGGAATTTTTTATATCAGTTTGGAGTCTTTGGACATTTTGGAAGCTTTGATGTGGGTACCCTTTTCCAGACATGATATAGATTTTCAATAATATATTACATTGGAGCTGTTATTGAATGGATTTTGTGAATGTTTTGGCAGAGTTTTTATTTTTCATTTATTTGTTGTCGGATCTAGCTGTGATTGATGATTTTGATCTACCATTCTGAAGACCATTTTTGCTATTAATTAAAAAAACCAAGAGAGCCCTTTTATTGTTTGGTTGGTACAATGTTTCCTCCATATCAGTATTTGGTACCTGTACCAGTCAACATTTAATGTTGGATGCGAATTATCCAATTAATTTTGATTTACTAGGTACCAACTGGTACTGCTACTTCATAAAACAGGTACTATACTGGACAATGCTTTGTACTCGTACCAAATAATGTTTCAATTTATTATTCGAACAACTTGGTAATGAAAAAGAAAATATTCCGTGTGCACTCTTGGTATAGTACTGATTAATGTTGCTACACTAAAATGTATGAGCTACGAGTCTATGAAGTATGATGACAAGAACAATTCTGGCAATTGGAAGATAACAGTTTCATTAATGACAAACAGCAGCTAAAACAGAGAAATTACAGTGACAGCTATTATGTTTGTTTCTTTATGTTCTTTATCCCTTTTCTGTAATATTGCAACTCTGTTAGGTGCCCGTGCCTTTCAACTTTCGGTTGCTCACCTGTTTTTCTTTAGCAACCAACACAATTATCCAGATCAAAAATCAGTTTGGTCGAAACAATACTACTTTATGTGAACAGAGTAGCCAGTTGATGAAAGAATCCAGAAATTCAATACAATTGGCAAATGCGTAAGAGACAAATGTGGAGAAAATGAACATTGCTCGGTGTATATTTGTATGCCTAGTATATTCTCCAACATTGCTTGCTAAAAGCGATTGACCAAGTCAACAATAATTGGATATTTGATCAGTCAAACTAGTGCATGGTTGGAAAATGCTTAAATCTTTTCGTATGCCTCGTAAATTCTCAAATTTTATTAAGGTGAACCGAATTATTTTCCCATATCCAAGTGTATATATGGCCGTAATAAATCACATTATGCATACGGTGCTTACAAACTTGACAGGTACAGAGACCCCCAGAATTGTGTGAATTAACACACCGAATAAAAAAGGAAAACTGAAATACTATGGACTAAAGGTCTTATAGACCATCCAAAATTTTAAAATAATTGGCAATACAGGAGTTGTGCAATGCATAAAATTAGAGGTGACAAAACTCAATGACCCGAGAAATTCGCTCGACCTGATGCAATATTTTGATAAAGTCAAACTACTCGAATCCGATCCGATTCGAGATGATTCATAACCCGAGACGAAGCGACACATGAGCGATCTGAGCCTGACCCGACCCAACCTGACTCGTAACCTGAGATGGTGCGACACATGAGAACTCTAGCCCGACTCGATCCGACCCGAGACGACCCATAACCCGAGATGGAGCGACACATGAGGATCCGAACTCGACTCGACCTGACATGATAACATGTAAATTGATCTAATCATATCTTGTCCACATCATCATTTAATTTTACTAACAAATTAACATCAGAGAAAGTCAAAATTTACTAACACAATTCAATAACGCAATTTGATCTTGTCCGATTGAATTTAAAAATCAAAATAATACTTGAAAGATGTCGGTGCAACCCGACCCGAACCCGACCCGACCCAAGACCCGAAAGTTGTCGATGTAACCTGACCTGAAACGCAACCCGGTCTCGCCCGACCCAACTCGTCACCCAAAAAGACCGACGCGACCGACCCGAAATCCGATATGACCTCGTCCGACCCGACCCATGACCCGAAAGTTGTCGACACATGACGACTTGAAACTCCACCAGACCTTACCCGATCCGATCCCAACCGACTATTATAGACAGTCAAACTAACCCGATCCGACCCCAACCCGCCCGTCCGACCCGACTTGCCACCTCTGCATAAAATGTTCTGTAAGTTGTTCATTACTGGCAAACAAATACTAAATATTTGTAAGGGGAACTATTCTTACGTTCTATATTTTACACTTTTTAACAGTGCCCAAAGCTTTTAAAGCAATATAAGAAATCCTAAGTTTTTAAAACTTAATATAATAATATGATTTCGTTGGTCTTTGAGGTTAAAAGTATATAAAATGTTCAGGGGCGAAGCTACGTGAGGCTAGGGGGCAACTGTCATTTCTAAAAATTTATTTTTGCAAAATAATCTTATGTATTTATATGTTTTGTCAATTATTTTTTGTAAAATAATTATATATAATTAAAAATGTGCATCATTTTGTTATTCTCTAATAACAATGATAGATCTTGTTCCTTCTACGCTGAATGTAGGTTAAAAGTTATTCGGTACACAGCTTCGAGATTTTTTTTTTCATTGTAAAATAAGATGCAAATACTTTCTTTCCAGAC
>CAXKVX010005041.1:0-14988 GCA_964058865.1 Eleocharis quinqueflora
AAAGCTTTATCTATCTGCACGAAACTTGAAATTGTAAAACAGTTTAAAAAACTTCATCACACAAAATTTATTTCAAATCTCAATTACAAAATCTTATTAAAACCTTTTAGAAATATTATATTACTTCCAAGAATTCAAAAGCATTTCTAAATTCCACATCTCTTACAAAATTGAGTTCCTGTTTACAATCTCAAAATATCTAAAATGCAAAAAAATTAAAAAGCATTTTGATCACCTGATTACCATGACCAAGTTTCAAAGGAGTTTCGAATTTCAAATTTTCTTTTCCAAAGCCAATTCTATATTTCAAACTTAGATCCTTTCTGAAATCTTTATATATAAATTCAGATTTAATAAATGATCCTACAAAACACTTCACAATTTTCAAGCATGTGTAATAGAAAACTCGCATTTATCATATTGATCCTCCTGTGTCAATATCCAACAATCCATCGTCATACCCCGTGCCTTCGCACACAAAGCGACTAACACGTCACAACATCTCGTCAATATATGCTATCATACCACGTGCCATTCGCAACACAAGGCAACCCGGACACGTCAATCACAATATCTCAATATACGTGCCCTCGTACACACGACAAGCGGCCATGTCAATCACATATTATCTTTTCTTCTCTTCTCTTCTCTTCTCTTTCACTTTTTTTTTCTCAACACGTGCCCTCGCACACATGACGAGCGGCCACGTCAATATCTCATCGATCATCACATGTAGCTCACAGAGAAGGTTATCACATAATGTCATCTCATTTGAAACATAGTTTGAATCTACTTTGAATTCATTTTAAATTCTTTTTCTTGGAGGTACCTTTCTGAAAACACTCAAATTAAATCTAAACCTCAAGACTAATATCCAACTATATGCTTGCAAATATTTTATAATTCAAAAAGATATTAGAACTCTTTTTCTTTATGCAAACTAGCACCATACTCGAGTAAATGTGTTCTTTGAAAGTAGAAAAGCATAACAGAATCATGACATCTTATTTACTAATTCTATAATTAATGGAACACAAAAACTCCATTAAATTTCACCACCGTAATCCATAAAATATCATTCTAAAAGAGACACTATAATAAAATAGTTGATTATATAGCTCTTTCACAAAATAATTTTCATTTTCAGTAGTTAATCAGAATTCCCAAGATAGCAGTATATTACCTTAAAATTCTTTACTGACGAGCATCAATAATCACTGAACAATGTACCAACATTCAAAAATCAAAGTATTCTCAAATTAAATTATCAGGAAGTAACAACCTTGACAGATTTGGAAAATTAAAACCATATCGAATTGTCAGAAAATTGCTCCTCAATGCAAGTCCTTAAATCAAAGCCGATACAAGGAAGTGGTATTTTACACCCCAGCAATCCCTTCATGAGTGAGGAATAACATGTTGTTGAATATGCTCCAATATAAACATTTATCCTTTCTATGTGAATAACTTGAAATCTTTCTCTCAGTTAATGAATCGATCATATGTGTGCGAGAGAGAGCATCAGCTCCGAATAGAAAAGAAGAAAGGTAAGTGCCAAGAGAATTATGAAAAGAATGGTGGGAAATTTCTAGAATCCGGTCATTGCCTGATATTTTGTAAATCTTACAAAATGACCCTCACGTGTGATATTATTTCAATACAGTCCTCATGTTTCTTTCTCTAGCATTAAATGTACCTTATAAAGTTCTAGAATATCACAGGTTTCAAGTCAAACCAAATTAAGTCATAACAGAGCTTTTCAGGTGAGTTGTTCTGGATTGGTCCCAATTTTGGTGTTCTGACATTTTGATGTTTCCCAATGTAGTGCTTGAAATCCGAAGCTAATTACAATATGTCAAAAGATTTAGCCTTTTCAAGTTATGTAATTTATATTATTGTTAGCATACATAAGGTGGTTCCACTGGCACACGCCTAGACAAATGGTTATGATGATCTCTATACTGATACAACATCTGATAGACATTGTTGACGCCATATGGTGATTTAGTCGTTTAGAGGCTTGTTCTTTTGTATGTTTTCATGAGTGTGCTATGCTGTTTTGAAGATTGATTCTTTGTGGGAAATCATTTTTGGAATCTTCTCAAAGACAGTTATTTTGTACTTGTAATTTTGTCATTGAACTGGCACACTCCTGAGGTTTTTGTTGTTCTTGTATATTTCCTTCATTTGCTGATGTCTCTTCTTTTAATGTATTTATGTCTACAGCTTGGGCCAAAGGAAGAGGATGTGCAGAAGCCTGTGAATCCATTTGCATTCCTGATGAGATTCATTTTGGGCACACTTGCGGCAGCGTACTATGTTTTGGTACCCATTTACATGTGGATCAAAGATCAAATTGTCCCAAAAGGCCAGCCGATATAAAAAAAAGGATGAGATGCAGTTTAATCTGAACCGAGCCTCATATGAACTCAACTAAGACCCTAATATATAATAATGATTATTTGTGTTGTTCTGTTGATTATGATCTACTGTATTTGTTTTAAGAGAGCAATTTGGTTAGATAATTCTTGCACCTTGGTAAGTACTAGTTTGTGTTGTTAGGTGTATTAAATTTGTAAGCATCTACACCTGGTGGTTGAGATGGTTCAAATCTTGTTGCATCGCAGGTCCCTGGATGTGTCTTTTCATGTGTTGTAGAAAAAAACTTTTGTTATTTGTTCTGGCGATATTTGATTAGTCATGGTTTTTTATTCAAACTCCGGGCCACAGCGATAGGATAATCTTTCATGGTTTATTTATACCAGGTAATTTCTGTAAGTTGTATGTGTTTGCCATTTTGTAATGGTAGCAGTAATAGAATATCTTACAGGGAGATCAGCCATAACCCGGATGTGTTGCTCTACAACTTTTTGCTTGAATTAAAAAGAAATACATGAATGAGGCTGTTCACTTCTTCTTTTTTTATTCATTGTTCATAAACTTAGGATACACACACAATCACAAAAGAATCAAAAAATAAATTTGAAATTTTTTTTCCATAAAAAGCTCGTGTCTTATCATGATTACATCAGATATGACTTGACGAGATTGTTCACTTGTTCCAGTGTCATGAACTGAATTTATACAGGAAAAGCCTAGTCAGACAAGATCAGGCTTTGGAATTAGCATAGGTGATACAACCATACTGGAAAAAGAAATAGTTTTGTATTTAATTAATGATTCTATAATTCCAAATGCCCAATTTTAATTTTGTCAAAGTTAGGTATTTACAATAGTATGTGTTCACATCTCAAGCCAATATTCCATATTCTCAATTTTGGCATTTCAATTTGTCAGAATTATTATGAAAAAAGGATTTTTCTTGATGTGTATGCTATTACTGGTTGGATTACGATTCAAGGTCTTCATTAATTGTAAACAATTCATCGCACATCACCCAACAACCAAGTCACGTGGCCCTCTTAACTTGGGAATATGAATACAAGAATAAATAAATTTTACTAATTACACGTTTTGTAGTGTGGAGGAAACGATGAAACCGTAATTTTATGGGAAAAAGCAATGTAGATCTTTACTGGTGCAGAAAGTTTGGGACGACTGGAAACATTTCTTAACTCAATTATCTCTAGATGATGTACAACTGATTAAGCTCTCTTGGATTCAGCTATTTTCTTTTACTTAGTTTTTCTTCTTTTCTTTTTATCTCTTCTCATGCCATTGCATGTCTGTGATGTACTCCGGTATCAATACAAGATAAAGGCTTGACCCTTGGGTTTTACTCAAAAGAAAGACTGCCTTGTACCAGTTTTTGACACAACAATCCTAGGACTGAATTAAAACGTCTTTCACCCATATCTGGTTTCATATGACTAAAGCTTGGAAACTAATACTGGGAAAAGTTGATCTTGTTGAAATATTAAACTTAATTATGTAATAAAGTAAAGTTAATAGAATAAGTAGTAGAACTCTTTTGTTTCAGCAGTTGCATAATTTTTGGACTGATTGATGAGGGAATATGAAAGATCAAACGTTTTGGCTGTATGACCTATGAATGGAAACCTCTGAAAGTCTAGTTTATGATTATTGAAATTTCAAAGCGTTTGGAGTTCTCTACAGAGAGATGGCTGTTTTAGTGGACATGAGTTAGCTAAAACAACTATTGTTTAGTATTCAATTTTTAATACCAAATTTCTAGATATTTCTGTTGTCTTAGCCTATGAATAGAGTTGTAATTTGTTGTTTGATATGTAAGAAAGATACAAGAGTTTCTAATAAAAAGAAAGCTTGTTTTATTCATCTCTTCTCTTATCTCAAACTGTGATATCCACCATTCTCTTTTATCAAATTGGTATCAAAGCAAGGTTCAAATGACCACAAAAAATCCTAATATTTCCTTCCAATATACAGTTTTAACCAAAACCAATTATGATAAATGGTCGCTGCGAATGAAGGCTATCATTGCTGCTTATGGCTTTTGGGACATTGTCGAGAACGGCTACGAAGATTTCAAAGATGAGACGGGGCTTACGATAGCTCAGTTAGCTGCCTTGCAAAAGAAGAGAAAAGAAGATCAAGCCGCTCTAAGTATCATCCATCAAGGACTGGATGATGACATATTTGAGAAGGTTGCCAATGAGACGCGAGCAAAGGATGCATGGGAGATTCTTTGCAACTCGGTGGTTGGAGCTGAAAAAGTGAAGAAGGTGCGGCTACAAACTCTAACGGCTGAGTTTGAGTCAATTGTGATGAAGGAGAGTGAGTCCATAGGTGACTACTTCACTCGAATATTGGCGGTGGGCAATCAAATGAAGAGGCTTGGTGAAAAGATAGAAAATGTGAGAGTAGTAGAGAAAATTTTGCGATCTATCAATGCAAAATTCAATCATGTAGTGGTGGCAATTGAAGAGTACAAGGACATCAACTCCATGACGATTGATGAGTTGAATGGGTCTTTGATGGCTCATGAGGAGATAATGAAGAGAAATCAACAAGAGCCGGTGGATCAAGCATTGCAAGCAAAGTTTTTCTCAAATCAAAAGGGGAATGACAAATGAGGCCGAGGTCGAGGTTGAGGCCATGGGCGTGAGCGTGGCCAAGGACGAGGAGAAGGTCATAGAATAGCTAAAAATGAAGAAAAAAAGTGCCAACAACCCTACACGTGGTAGAGAACACGATCGTGGAAGAGGCGGCCGAACGAATCGGTACAATATCAATTGTTACAATTGTGGCAAATATGGTCATTACGCAAGTAAATGCTATTTCGAAAAAAGTGGCGGAGAATGTTAATTTTTGTATGCTTGATCATGTTCTACCGTTGAACCTTGATATGGATCTTCGAGTAAGATTATTCTTCTGACTTGGGAGATGACATTTTGAGGATCATCGGCAATGTTCACCAGTTCTTCGTACTCCTGTAGATATGCCATTCGCCACTGGATCCATGTCTTTTTCTCTATCTCTCCCAACAAGTTTTCTATGTATATAACCTTGCTTTTATTATCAGCCCAATTTCTTTCGTTAACAAGGTTTAGGGTGATTGACTCCCACCTGGAGATCACATCACTGTACTGCCCTATATCTTCAGGCAATACGAGCATAGCGCCTTGGTTCGTTTGCGCTAAAGGAAGGTTGAGTCTTTCGTTGCTCTGTTGTGCAAACTCTCCTTTGAATCTATTAACTCTGGCTCTTATCTCTGGGACATCAAGTTGTTGTTGGTTTTGTCTAAGACTCCCTGGTGGGTACATTGGGGGTCCCATCATTGGTTCTCGAGCTCTGCTAGGTCCAGTTGCTGTTGATTGGGTTGAGAGAATTGTCTCAATTTTTGAGTTGAGATCTTTGAGCAACGGGTACTCCATTGCCGCCAGAACGGTTTCAGCTTTGACCTTTTCCCTACCATCCTTCTGAGAGAATGGATTTACCCATTCTTCTTCACTGGAATCGTTGTATTCATCCCAGATTGGTCCGGCATCTTCTTCAGCCGACTGTTTTTCTCTTGGTAATGCTGCCAATAATTGCAACATTTCGAGCTCATCATCATCTTCATCTTCATCTTGTGACTCGTGCCAGTCACAGAACATCATCAAGGCTGATTCTTCTTCTAGGATTTCTTCATCAACCTGGCCTACTGTTGCCTCTTCTGGTGGTGCTGTTGATGAATATCCACCAAATCTCACTGCTAAGGACCCATCAGTTCTGGTCCTTATTCTTGCTGTTTGAGGATTTTGTACGGCTGGTGCTGTTGTTGGCCGTATGATCCATTGTCTACCCCTTAGTTCCTCAGTTGATCTCATCTGGCCTGGAATCGCTCTAATTCCTCTGCTTGCCAGATGTTCTGCCACTCTTTCTACATTGTATCTGAAATTTGTGTGGCTTGTGTTTGATAACCTCCCTATGAGTGATCTAGAGAGTAGGAGGTTGCTTTCACCACCTTGCCATCCATCGTAGCCGTGTGTTTGCAACACGACCTGTATGTGATTGTTGAAATCGTGGATGCTTAAGGTTATGTCTGGTGCTGTGTACGCCAGTTGCGTGCCACCTGTTAAATCAATCTCCATGAAACTGATTATGGCCCTATCATCGGACCACCTTGTATCTCATAGTACTACTAGGGCGTTAACACCAGCATTTCTTCTATGGAGTGCATATAGTCTTATCATCACAAGACCAATATGAAAATGTTGTAAGCCTTCTTGCACCAGTTGGTTGTAGCTCTGTTGTGATATAAATGGTAGCTCCTACCACAAGTACCCTCTCATCAGAGTAATGTTGATATACTCTGTGATTTCTTTCGGACCATCCAGCTTGATATTGAGTTTCAGCTGGAACCTGCTGAGCCCTTCTGTATTGAGAAAGGTTGAGCTCCGCGTCCGGGTTTAACTGTGATTCGAGGCTTCTCCTGTAACGCCTCCTGCCTGGTACTCTTCTTTGTGCTTCATGAGCTAGGCGACTACTCAGTCTGTAGCCCCTTATCTGGTCTTCTATTGTCGGATTTTGGTTAGAATCTCCAGATATGCTTGGCCTGCTCACAATTTCGGTTCTTGTTTGGCTCATTTTTGGTTTTTAACTTAGTCAAATATTTCTTTTGGGTTTTTGAACACAAAGAACTGGCCGGTTGGTTTCTTGATCTTTTTCTCACTAGGCTCACCAAGGCTAAGTTTTTGTAAGCCCTTTTGGAGTTCGTTTATAGATTGTGTAAGATCTTCTGTTTCCGGCACTTTGGTTTTCGCTGCCTCTAGCCTTCTGACTGCGGTTTTACAGTCTTCAAGGTCTTCTTTGATTTTGACCAGCAGTTGGATTATTGTGTTATTTTGCTTGATCAATGCTGTTGTGGCTCCTTTCGCGAATTCGGCTGGTTTTAGGAAGCCGCTTGCGGGTTCTTCAATTGTCTCGGTTACCTTTATAGCTTCTTGATAGATTGAATTTCTAGCGGTATTACGCCAGTCGTTCATAAGAAGTTTCTAACTCGGCTAGGATTCGACTCCGATATCTCGTAAAAATATTTTAAAAATATCTTGAGAATTTACTCAAACGTTTAACTTGATTAATCTCTTAGGAAATTTGGTTAAGAGGGTATACTGACTTTCAGTTTTCAAGTTTTCTAGGTCCACAGTTCAGGATTGGTCATGATGAAATCGAATGGTTGAGAATATGTGAAGCATAACTCCTTTTTGCTTCTTGAAGCATAATAGCATAGCTCTATATATATATATGAGCATGGCTAAAATAATATGCATAGTACACCACATTTTGTACTATGCATATAGATATAGGTCATTAAATTGAGATTTAAGTTGCTCAATAAATTCTTCATATGAAAATATTATAGGAAATTAAATTTCGTGATTTTTGGAGCTTTCTAGATATTTTTTAAATATTTTTTAAAAACAGTCCAGATTTAATACTACAAAAGTGCCATTTCTGGGCTGTTTTAAAAAATATTTAAAAAATAGCAAGAAAGCTCTAAAAATCACGAAATTTTATTTCCTACAAGATTTTGATATAAAGAATTTATTGAGCAACTTAAATATCAATTTAATGACCAAATTAAATACAAATGGACGCATAGTACGTTATGTGGTGTACTATGCATATTATTTTGGCCATGCTATATATATATATATATCTCGATATCTTCAATGATACCTTCAAGATTTCAACATGACAAGTTCAGTTGAGTTTAGTTTTTATATTGTTTTTATTATGATGCATGTTGTTTTTAGTATTATGCATGTTTTTTTGTTATTATACATATAATTGATGGGATGCTTCACTAAAAATGAATGTAACTACGTTCATCGATGTGGACCAGATGAATCCAGTTGCATTTATTTTGAAAAATTATTATTGTTATTATGCATGTTGTTTTTGTTATTGTGCATGTTGTTTTTTGTTATTATGTAAGTAATTAATATGCAAAATAATACAAATAACATACATAATAACAAAAACATTATGCATAATAACGAAAACATAATAAATCATAAGTAGAACAAAAAACATAATAAACTTAGCATATAAATCATAAGTATTTGACTGTTATGCATGTTATTAGATGCACAATAACAAAAACAACATATATAATAACAAAAACAATACGCATCATAAGTAAAATAAATTTTCGTCGGAATTCAACTGAACGTGTCCAGTAAATATCGATGACGAGATCGAAGTTGGAATCGACGGAACATTTTCCTAAACTCAAAAGTCGGAAATATTCCAACGCTTGTCCAAAAGTTTGGTTGCATACGGGTGACACGCTTGAAAGTTGGAAGTGGAAATGGAATACATGTTATAATATCGTGAGAAAAGTTTAAATATTCCTCCGTCTTTCGTTCTTTATTTTATTATCAGTCATTCTTTTTTCTTATTTTTATTTTATTTTATTTTTTTAAATAATTTTTTTTCTTCCAACTACATTTTTATTTTTCGTTTTTATTTCTTTTCTTATTCTTTCTCTTTCCTATTTTTTTCATCGATGAGAGATCTTTCATAATAATGATTGTACAAACATGAATGATGTTTGAAGTGGTGACATATCAGAGAACAACGATGAAAGACGACTGATGACGTATGCGGAAGTAGTGTGAGTCATTCTTCCTTCATTAAACATTGAGACCTCATTTTACTCTCTTCGACGAATGAAGACGAGTGGAGAAAACACGTGAAAAAATTCAATAAAAATATTTAAAATTGCTAGTATAAACACCTGAAAATCTAATAGAAACAAGTAAAAAGCTAATAATAACACCTGAATAAAATACTTGAAACAACTAGTATAAATACCTATTGTAATTAATCTGAATACTTGTTTTATTTAATTTACACATATTATGTGATGAACATTATCAGTGAAAGTATTTTGTATATCATACATGTTTTTAGGTTGCACATCATACTTAAACAACTACTATAAATATATATTGTAACTGATCTGAACACATATTTTAATTAGTTTATATCATTCTATAAAGACATTTTCAATGAAAATAATTTGTGTACAATACATATTTTATCTAGTCACATCATATTTTAAACAGTTCGTATAAACACCAATTGTAACTAATACGATGTATGAGAACGTTCAAAATTGTGTGTAGGATAGAATCATTCAGAATAATATACGTGGTCCAACATTTTTTATCCGCAGTTGATTCTTTAACTTTCTTTTTAACAAAATGAGTTAGAGGAATGAAAGTGGAAGGCAGAGATTTGGGACCATTAGTTGTCCCCTTAATTTAATTTATCTTAGTTGACAATACCAATATGTGGGACACAAATATCAATAAATCAGTGTAACACTTCTTAAGATTTGAATGATTCTTGGAGCAAAAGTTGTTTAAATATTTTCTTGGTAAGATTATAAAAATTAATAATTCTCCCTTCTTGCTTAGAAGCACGCGGGAATTTCCTTTCTAAAAGTATATTTCCAAAGTTAACACATTTTTGTACATGATAACACTTTGCAATAATACATAAAAGATAATATACTTTTAAACATTAAAATATGGTCAAATCATCGATAATTTTAACTGTCAGCTTTTGCTTTGGGGCTTTTCATCGATCTTGTCATCGATTTCGTCACTAATACACATATCGTTCAGCATGTTAAAAAGTTATTATGCATGTTATTTTTTTAACATGTATAACAACTTAAATAACAAGCATCATAACTTTTTCAATACGAAATAATATACATAATAGCTCAAAACATGCATAATAACATTTTTAACATGCAAAACGATATGTCTATCGATGACAGGATCGACAAAACATTTTCTATTCACAATATATAGCAGATCAATAAAATTACGTAGGCACCGAAAAAGAATATATATTTTCATCTAAAGAATTAAGTGAATCCAACTACGAAGAAAATTAGTATGCATCTTTAGTGGTCTTAGAGCATCCACAATGATAATTGTTTTACAATTGCTTATTCTGATGTGGTAATTGTTATTTCAATTGCTGGGTTTGAAAATGAATTGTTAATTAAATAAATTTATTTATTAAGAAATTGTTACTTAAGTGACACGCTAGCAAAATGATTGGACAATATTCTTTCTTTCTGTTTAATTTACAATTATTAGCGGATTGTTGGGAGAAGTGTTTAATAATTTATGAATCTTCTTAATTGCTAAAAGGGATGACGTGACTGTTTATCAATTAAAATGAATTTCTCAAGTGTAGATGCTCTTATGAGTTTTTCGAAGAAGAAGTGAGATCTTAGAGCATCTACATTGGTAATTATTTTACAATTAATTATTCTGATGTGACACTTGTTATTTCAATTGTTGGGTTGAAGATGAATTGCTAATTAAGCAAAAAAAATTATTAAAAAATTGTTGCTCAAGTGACATGTTGGCAAAATGATTGAATAATATTATTTCTTTCTCTTTAATTTACAATTTTTAACGGATTGTTGAAGTGTTTAACAATTTATGAATCTTCTTAATTGCTAAAAGTTATGATGTGTTGTTTACAATTAAAATGAATTGCTCCAATGTAGATTCCGGCCCTTTGTGATCTTATACGAGTTATCTTGATATTTATCTTATCTTAATACTATTTAATATTATAAACGAAGACTAAGGCTAAGAGTGGATATTAAAGGATATCTTAGAAGAATATTTAATTATGATATTACGGATCCAAGTATAAAATGAAATCTTCAAAATTGAAACTGTCAAATGATTTCGACTTCGATGTATTAAATTTTAGTATTCATGTTTGTGAAATTTCGGCACATTTTCCCCTCCTTCCTTTTTCTATATTTTATATACGAACCACAACGTCCTGGATCGATATAAATTTACATGAGATGTCTATACATGTGAACAATTAGAGTCCCCAATTTTGTGTCGTCCATATTACTGATCATATATCTAATATCTGTGCTTTTGAAAAGAATTCAACTACGTACATCTAAAGTGAAGGTTAGTTTCTTTAACCAAATTTTATTTTGTTAATATGACTTTATATAGAGCATGGCTAAAATAATATGCATAGTACATCTCATTTTGTATTATGCACATAGATATAGGTCATTAAATTGAGATTTAAGTTGCTCAATAAATTCTTCATATGAAAATATTGTAGGAAATTAAATTTCGTGATTTTTAGAGCTTTCTAGCTATTTTAAATATTTTTTTAAAAACAGTCCAGATTTAATACTACAAAAGTGTCATTTCTGGGCTGTTTTTAAAAAATATTTTAAAAATAGCAAGAAAGCTCTAAAAATCACGAAATTTTATTTCCTACAAGATTTTGATATGAAGAATTTATTGAGCAACTTAAATATCAATTTAATGACCAAATTAAATACAAATGGACGCATAATACGTTATGTGGTGCATTATGCATATTATTTTAGCCATGCTCCTTTATATATGTTTGTAAGTTTAAAATCCAACTCCAATTATCCAACAAATTATGGTTCTTTTTGTTTTTCATCGAGATAAAACCGTCAATTGGTGGTGTTGCAAATTTCCTAAAATTATTATGGAATATATGTTTGGTGCAGCTCAATTAGGTACGGTAGAGCCGAAATCGAAATTCTAATTATTGCAATTACTACGTACGTAAGATTTAAGATAATTAAATAGTGCGTACGCTTTTACTTACTTTTCATCTTGTCGAGTTCTTCATTGATGGATGAAACGTGCACGTTGCTGTAATTTCTTTTCTTTATCCCTCAATTTGTTCGCTGACGGATCCTTCTGAGGAAACTCATGTGCTCTTTCTTTTCCTTCGACTCAGAAATGAAAGTCTAGGTATTTTGTTGTTAGTGAAGAGAGAAAGAGAGAGTTATAAGTGCGGCTAGAGGTGGCAAGTCGGACCGGTCAAACGGGTTTGGGTCGGATCGGGTTGGGTTAGTTTGATTGTCGACAAAAGTTGGGTTGCAGGTCGGGTCGGATGAGGTCGAGTTGGGTTTCAGGTCGTTAGGAGTAGAGGTGGCAAATCGGGCGGGTTGGGCGGGTCGGGTTAGTTTGACTTCAAAAGATTATCGGGTCACGGGTTTGATCAGGTCGGGTTAGGTCGGGTTTCGGGTCATCATGCATTGATATTTGTCGGGTTTCGGGTCTTTCGGGTTCGAGTCGGGTTGGGTTTCAATTATCTAGTTTCAGGTATTTCTCGGGTTTCGAGTCTTTCGGGTTCGGATCGGGTCGGGTTTCAATTATCTAGTTTCAGGTATTTCTCAAGTTTCGGATCTTTCAGGTTCGGATCGTGTCGGGTTTCAATTATCTAGTTTCAGGTTTCGAGTCTTTCGGGTTCGAATCGACTTGAAAAGATTATCGGGTCACAAGTTTGATCAAATCTAGTCTGGTCGGGTCGGGTCTCGGGTCACGAGTCTGATCAAATCTGATCTGGGCTTTCAGGGGTAATCTAGTCCAGACATGTTTGAAATAATAAAGAAAAGATGTAGTTCTTATGACAAAAAAGGTTAATTAATGCTTTACAATTCATAAAAAAGAAATTGTCAAAGATTTAATGTTTAAAGCAAATTTATCAATTGGACCTTGCATATACTTTTTTATTTGCTCAAATTTTGTTTCGTGAATAGGCAACCAAGTGAGATGAATAATTTATTATTATGAAGTACCTATCACTAAAATTCGCACACAATAGAGCTGATGGTAGATCGAGTACTCCAATAATTCAGTTTGAATTGTATTTTGATTAAGTATTTTGAATAAGAGTAATGGAACTGAGTATTTTGACAATTTGTAAACTTTGGATGTTGAATTGATATCTGAGTTGTTTGTGTATTTCAAGTAAATCTTAGCTGTTATTTTGTATCGAATTAAATCGTTGGGGTTATATTATGTATCAAGTAAACCTTAGCTGTTATTTGACTGGGACAATTTAAGTCATAAGCAAGCAACTTTGGTATTTTGGTAATGAGCAAACAACTTCGTAGGGATACTTAGTTCATCTGGTGTCGGATCATTTCAGATTGCGGGTCATGTCGGGTCGAGTCAGGTCAGCGGGTCATGTGATATCAGGTCATTTTAGATTTCGGGTCATGACAATCCAAGTCAGGTCGGATATCGGGTCATCTGATCTTGGGTCTTTTCGGGCTTCGGGTCGGGTCGGGTATCAGGTCATCTGATCTCGTGTCTTTTCGGGTTTCGGGTCATATCAAATCAGGTCGTGTTGGGTATCGGGTCATCTGATGTTGGATTTTTTCGGGTTTCAGGTCAATTCAAATCACGTCGGGTCGGGTATCGGATCATCTAATGTCAGATCATTTTCGGGTTTCAGGTCATATTGGGCTATTCCAGGTCGGACGGGTTTGTCGGGTCGGGTCGGGTTCTGCCATCTCTAGTTAGGTGTCTACAACTTCGTGTCATGGGTCGGGTCGGGTTTTGGGGTCGTGTCTGTCTTTTTGGGTAACATTTCAGGTCGGGCGAGATCAGGTCGGATTTCGGGTCGGACTACATCGACAACTTTCGGGTCTTGGGTTGGGTCGGGCGAGATTGGGTCAGACTCCGGTCGGGTTGAACCGACAACTATCGAGTATTATTTTGAGTTTTAAGTTCAATTAGACAAGATCAGGTCGCGTCATTAAATTGTGTTATTAAATCTTGACTTCATGTGATGTTAATTTGTTAGTAAAATCAGATTATGAAGTAAGTAAGAAGGATTAGATCGATTTACATGTTGTATCAGGTCAAGCCTGGACGGGTCGGATTCGGGTCCTCATATGTCGCTCCATCTTAGGTTATGGGTCGTCTCGAGTCGGGTTGGGTTCAGGTACTCGTGTGTCTCACCATCTCGGATCACAGGTCGTCTCGGGTCGGGTCAGATCAGGCTCGGATCGCTCATGTGTCGCTTCGTCTCGGGTTACAGGCCGTCTCGAGTTGGGTCGGGTCGAATTCGGGTTAGTTTGACTTATCAAAATACCGAGTCGGGTCAGACGAGTTTCTCGGACCGGGTCAAGTCTTGACATCTCTAAATGCAGCACTTGCACAACTAACACACCCGTATCTCTTAGAGACTCAACGCTTATATATTAATGTTAGTGCATTTTGAAGAGATCTCGTAATTAATGACAAATATTCTAAAAAATATTTGATGCAATATTCTCTTCAAATTTTTTCAAATTATGCATACAACTACTAAGAACGTATACACAAAATATAATATTTTTTTGCGAGGAAAGAATCATCCAAACAAAATATCATTTCTGCCTCTCCGAGCATATTCTTGCGACCCACATAAAATCCATGTGACCCGCAAGAATGTGCTGCCTGACCAGTTTTGTTCGGTCTTGATCCAAAATTAAATTAAGAAAATACACACCAAAGATGAATAGTTTTTAAAAAAGTTTTACTTTGTTAAGGTGCAAGACTCTTCTAGAAACGGTGAACCAATCTATTCAAAATACAATCTGATCGATATTCAATTAATTATTTGATACTAATCCAGTATTTTGGTCGATTATTTCGTATAAATTCCGTTAATGGTTGTCTATTTGCAAATATACAAATTATTGTCATAATTTGATGATAGAGAAGGCTTTTGCAC
>CAXKVX010005043.1:0-19250 GCA_964058865.1 Eleocharis quinqueflora
TACATTATCGGAGTAGAACTACTATGTTCTTTAACTGACCAAAGTTATCGGTGAGCTTAACTAAGAAATTAATAAAATCAAATTCAAATAACAAATCGAACCATTGAATTCGACCTACATAACAAGTGATTCATGTGCATACTAAATTTATAATCTCTTTTATTTTATTTAATACAAAGTCAAGCAATAAAATTAAATGTGACAAAAAATATATGCGTGAAAATAATCCATCGTCCTTTATTTTTCTACTGCTTGACTTTATATTAAACGAATTCATTTTTTTTTAATTGATATATAAACACATGACTCGTTACGTACTTAGATCGATTTCAAGCTTTGAATTTGTCATTTTTTTAGTTAAGCTCATCAATCACCTTGATGAGCTTAGAAGAATGCTAGCTTTACTCCATTATTTGTATATTATCTATAAATTTTAACAGCAATAAATTCGCATCAAAACTAAAAAAATAACATATGAAAACACATTTATTCAATATAGATGCCATATAAATTTTTTTGATAAAATTAACCGTTTTAGATAAGTGCACTTTCTTAGAAAAGGGAAAAAGTTAGCAGTTCATTAAGTTCAATTCATCTAGTATTCACTCAATTTCGTTTAACACATTATGTTTATGTCAAGATTGATGAACCTTAATTAGTCTCGAAGATAACTAATTTAATTTTTTTAAACTTCAAGAACTAATTGGTAAAATTGACAATTTTAGGCAAATCATGTAATTCAATCAACACACTTCTCAAATTGGTAATGCAAGCAATTAAATAGAGAAGTGTTAACACCAATTTAGCTTAATTAAATACTAATTGCAAAAGCGTAACTAACTAAAACAATTCAATTCTTCTCAAATAAGTATTTAACTATTAAAGAGAATAGAGAAGATATTAGAAAAATTGAACAAATTGACGCTCAAGATGTTAATGGAGTTCGGCAACGTTTACTCTCTGGGTCTCTGATACCCCGCCTTTGAGATAACAAGACCGGTCCGCTCCAATAACACAGTGTTAAATACAAGGCAGTTCAATTTCTTTACACACAAAGGTAGAAGATACATAGTTTTGTACTAAGAAAGCCTTGCAATTTGGTATGTTTTCATTACATCATTATACAATATTTCAAAACATTACACAACGATGTACTAAGAAAGGTACAACAGAGTTGTGAGAAATTTGCTCGTTATTTTGATTTTCATTTTGAACTTCCTTACACAACGATGTACTTCATTATGTAATGAAATGGTAGATCTTGAATTTTGCCCGTTAATTGAAACTTAATTTTGATATTCGTTACACAACGAAGTACTTTATTGTGTAACGAAGTAAGGAATTTATGAGCAACTCTCTGTGATTTCTACTTCGTTACACAACCGACCTAGATCATTCTCCGCTACATCGTTGTGTAACGAAGTCTATTATATAACAGAGTGATAAATTTTTGGACAACTGTCTGTGATTTCCACTCCAACCGAACTGGATTGTTCCCAAATACTTCATTTTGTGACAAAGTAGATCGTTGTATAATGTAGTAGGCTTAAAGTTTGTTTCTTGTTGTTTTTGACTCAATTCATTAATTTAAAGTTATTAGAAGTTTAAATAAAATAATCTAGCATATATCTTGACTTGTTAGCTTCATGATTTGATGTTCTTGAGCTCCTTTCTTACATCTTCTTTTTCATTTTTACTTGAATTAAAATCTAAATAAAATCTCACAAGAATATGTTAAATTCAAGTTTTAATTTTGCAAATCGATAAATTTGAGATATTGCTTAGTACAACAACAAAAAAATTATTTTAAAAACGTACGTAGTAATTTTACTTAACAGATAATTAAGAGAAAGACAGTTTAAATTTTGTATGAAACAGTAAGAATACCTATGTGTTTTCCAAACGCACGTTGAGAATTATTATAATTTTAAAAAGAAAAAATCTCTTTTTAGAACAAAGCGGGAAAAACATGTCGTTCTCCATTACTTTTCAGAAACCAAAAAATTCATACAAAATAAAAGAAAACAACATATAACTGAGACAACCAATGCTAATGCAAAGCTGAACCAAAAGAAACCCCTAAAAAACCCAAGATAACCCCAAAGTACCCATAATAGATAAAAGTAACAACTAAAACATAACAAATAACTATAAAATTCAAGGATTCTTCAAGAGCAGGCACTACTAAAGATACGGGCTCCTATATCTCTCATTTTTATATGTTCTATAAAACAACCGGTATTAAAGGAGTCAGTGACAATTTTGAAATTCGGTAAACATATTTAATACCGAGCTTTAAGAGAAAACAGGTATAAAAAATGCATAGGGGAATGTGAAAAAGTTGTAGAATCTTTTAATAACGGATGTACACAACGCTCGATATAAACACTAATCTTTAATAGTGGTTGTTCTTTAGGAGCTGCTATTAAAAGGTTTTTTTATATATATCGGCTCATCCGAAGAGTCCGATATTAAAAGATTTTAATAGCAGCTCATTTGAAGGGTCCTGTATTAAAAGATTTTTAATAGCAGTTCATCTGAAGGGTCCGATATTAAAAATTTCGACCAATAGAATTGCACGGCTTATGTCTCATGGATATCTATTTTTGTGAATCGAACCGCTCATTGCATTAAATCCAACGATCAGAAAATATAAACATGGGAGCTGAGGATCTCTCTGCTACAAATCCTAATTAATAGCTTTGTTTCCTTTAATTCCCACAGCTGCCATTTCATTTCATTTCTTCCCACAGCTACTCATTATTTTTTTCTTCCCACTGTTGAGACATGAGAGCTGAGGATTTCTTTGTCATGAAATGCACCAGGTGTTTTATCCATTTTGGTATGAATACTTGAACCTCAATCTAAAAATCAGAAGTAATTGTTTTTTTTTTGGATTATTTAGATACAAATCTGAATAATTATTTAGATACAAAACTCAATCTAACAGCATTTTGTTTTACTATACTATTTGTTGCTATATTTACTTGAGTAGTTTCTTCTCCTATGTTACAGAAAAAAAGAGGAGCAAATTAATTAGTAGAGTTTTCAGGGTAAATTTGAAAAATGTGTAGAGTCGGGTCTCAAGGAAAATTCATTAAATGCTGAAAATTCATTAAATGCTGAAAATGTGTCATAAATCCGGGTCTTGAGGCAGAAAAGGCGCCTGCAATTCAGCTTTTTTTATTTTTTAATAGTTTTTATATCGGATGCTAACTAAGAACTGATATTAAAAGTAATCTTTAATAGCGGACGCTACTAAGAGTCAGTATTAAAAGGCATCTTTAATAGTTGACGCTAACAAAGAGTCGATATTAAAAGTCATATATATTTAATAGCGAACTCTAACTAAGAGCTGGTATTAAAGCCTACTTTTAATAGCGGTTGCTTCAATTTTTAACAGTCTTCTTATAATACCTCAATCATATTTCGTATTAAAAGTCTTTTTCAACCACTATAAAAGGCTTATTTTGTAGTAACCAGTCTTTTCTAAAAGGCACCTGGTCTCCAAAGACTAGTCATCCTCTCTCTCAACAGAAAATTTACAGAAAAATTACTCTAAGTAATTAGAGAAAAGATTAAGGAAGAGGAGAGATCGTTGTAGAGCCTCTCCATCGGGTTTTACAAGGAGTTGCCGCGTAAGGGAAAAAGGGAACCGGCGACCGTGACTTGCTCTTTTGAAAGACCCCGCTGCCACACCGAAGAGTGGAGAAGAGAACACAAGAGGAGCAAGAAGAGAAGGGCCGCACCGCTGTCCGGATATAGAAAAGCGTCAATTCCAAGAATTTCAAGGCATGGAAAAAGGTTAGGGTTCCGGTCAAGTTTCTGGTTCTCTCCAGTGGTCCTAGGATTAATACTAGAAGTATTATCAATTGGTATCAGAGCGAGGTTGATGAGAACCATAAGGTTGTTCCATGAAAGGTCTGAAAATTAACTTTAAATTGTCAAAATTCGATTTTTCTCGGTATTTTCAGATTTCTGGATTTTCTGTTAAATCTTGAATTCGTGAAAAGTTTTCAAAAGGATATATACATATTTTTGCATATTCTAAAAGGTCTCGAATTTTCGGATTTGTTGGTGAATTTTCCATAATTTTTTGGAATTTATTTAGTGGTGATATTGAGGATTTTAGGCAATTAATGCAGAAAACCTGATTCAGAAAGTTTCAGTTTTTCATGATATATCTTGATGATTTTCAAGTATTTTCGTGACATTTTTCAGAGAAACAAGGTCTTTATTATATTCTCTGATGTTACTGAATTTTTGGTGATTTTACAAATTTTTTTCGGATTTTTTGAAGGACTTTTTACAGAGTGTTATTTAATCTGGAAAAATACTGATAAATGGGTGATTTCAAAGGAAAATACGAATTAAAATTTATTTTTCTGAAAAATAAATTTTGGAAAAAATTCTATAAAGTTTGGTAATCAGTCCATTAAGTATTTAACGCATTGATTGATGGTTTAATTACTTTATTAGACCAGAAATATCACCATTAAAATAGGAAATGCAATTTACGGTATTTAAATTGCATTAAAGTATGGTTAAATTATAGAATTTCAAAGGAAAAATTTTAGAAATTCTAAAAGGTCAGTAGATTAAGATTATAAGTATGGTATTAGTGTAAACTTAATTTACTAAAATCTTGATCTGTGCATAAAAAAATTGCAAAAACAGACCCAACGGTTAGATACCGTTATAACAGTTTAGTGAAAAGTCGCGTATTTTGGCCAAAACAGATAAGAACTAGAACCAACCGTTATGTAATGGTTACAACCGTTATAACGGATTGAACTGTTCAGTACAGAATTAACTAATTCTGAAAGGTTGTACTGTGAACCAAAATACCTGACCAATTATTTTAATTTAGTGGTCTGTTTAAGAAATAATTTTGAATCATAATAGAACTATTAAAGTATATATCTTAGTAAATAAATGATTATGATATCATCTCGCCAAAGTGAGCTCTCATATCAAATGATTATTTATTTTCTAATTTATAAAAGGTTATATATATGTTGTATGTAAGTACTGGATTAGCCCAAAGGAAGGACAGTACTTAGCTGAATCATATATATATGGTTAGTGGTAAATAAATGGTTGATAATTATAAGGTTAATATGTGATTAGTACATCGGCCCAAAGGAAGGTGACTAATTGACATATAAAGAATTATCATATTTTATTTACTACGCCTAATTGTTGGACAATATTAACTGACTCCAAAGAGCACTTAGTATTGAAAAATGATTAGAAGATGGAGTGTTCTGATTATGATTTAATTTTATTATTAAAGTCTAAGGTTTTAAATGCGTTGCTTGTTCTTTGAAATTTTTTCCAGCAAATATTGCTAGCATTAAGGATATTTCGACTCTCAATGGTTCTAACTATAAGGAATGGAAAGATCAATTGGAAATTGTTCTTGGTCTTGTTGATCTGGACATTGCATTACAGGCAGACAAGCCAACGGAACTAACTCCAGACAGTACTGATGATAAAAAACTGGATATGTCCCGCTGGTTAAGGTCAAATCGCATGTGTCTTAAGGTCATGCAAAAGACTATTCCTGAGGCTTTCAGGGGAGACGTTTCTGATACCACTACAGCTAAGGAATTCTTAGCTGATATTGAGCAGAGATTTGTAAAGAATGAGAAAACCGAGATGGGTAATCTCTTAAAGAAATTCTGCTCAAAACAATATTCTGGTAATGGTAACATAAGGGAGTACATCCTTGAGATGACTCATATGGTTTCAAAGTTGAGGGCCATGAAATTGGACGTGTCAGATGACATGTTGGTTGTCATGATTCTTAACTCGTTACCTCCTAAGTTTGGACACTTTCTTGTGAGCTATAACTGTCAAAAGGAAAAATGGACAGTTAATGAGCTCATATCTCATTGTGTTCAAGAGGAGGAAAGGTTGAAGAATGAAACTGTAGAAAGTGCTAATGTTGCCACGACTTCTAAGAAAAAGGGAAATAAGAAACGCAAAGCTGCGGATAAGGTTAAGGATAATGGACAAAAGAAACAAAAGGATGCCAAGGGCAAACAGCCGGCTGCCGCAACGGGGTCGGAAGTATGTTACTTTTGCAAAGGAAATGGACATTACAAGAGAGAGTGTACGAACTACCAAGCTTGGTTAGCCAAGAAGGAAAATAAAGGTACATTTTACTCTTTAGTTTGTTCTGAAGTTAATACTGTTTCAGTACCAATAGACACTTGGTGGATCGATTCTGGTGCCACCACTCACTTTTCTGTGTCTATGCAGGGATGCCTGAGTCATCGAAGGCCAAGTGATGTAGAAAAATACATATACTCAGGGGATGGCAATATGGCGGAAGTTGAAGCTATTGGACATTTTAAGCTTTTACTAAATTCTGGTTTTTATTTGGATTTGTATGAGACATTTGTAGTACCGTCGTTTAGGCGGAACTTAATTTCTGTTTCTAGTTTGGACAAGAATGGTTTTTCTTGCATGTTTGAAAACAGAAATTTCAGGTTGTTTCATGAATCTAAATTAGTTGGATTTGGAAAAATTTCTGAATATGATAAGCTTTACGCTTTAAGGGTTGTTGCTTCGACTAATGAATCCTTGCATACTAGTACTCGGAATGTTAAACAGAAATTAACTCACAAGAATTCAAGTGCTTTATGGCATAGACGACTAGGTCATATTTCTCGCAAGCGATTGGAACGCTTGTCAAAAATGAAATTCTTGATTCTTTAGACATGTCAGATTTTGATCCGTGCATACAATGTGCTAAAGAAAAACAAACGAAAGTCCGAAAATATGAAGCTAGACGTGCAACAGATGCATTGGAACTAATTCACACGGATATTTGTGGATCATTTCATACGGCTACCAAAAATGGAAACACTTATTTTATTAGTTTCATTGATGATTATACACGTTATGGCTACATATATTTAATTAAAGAGAAAGCGCAAGCTTTGGACATGTTCAAATCCTTCAAGGCTGAGGTTGAGTTGCAACTCAATAAAAGGATTAAACAAGTCAAATCGGATCGTGGAGGTGAATACTACGGTCGATATGACGGTTCGGGTGAACAATGTCCAGGGCCGTTTGCCAAGTTCCTAGAGGAAAATGGGATTGTGCCACAATATACCATGTCAGGTTCGCCTGCCATGAACGGGGTTGCAGAAAGGCGCAATCGTACATTAATGGAAATGGTGCGTAGTATGCTTAGTCACACTACTTTACCATTGTTCCTCTGGGGTGAAGCGCTTAAATCCGCAGCTTACATTCTCAATCGTGTACCAACTAAGGCAGCTATTAAAACTCCATATGAGTTGTGGACTGGGCGTAAACCTAGTTTACAACATTTCAGGATATGGGGTAGTCCAGCTGAGGCTAGGCCTTATAGGCCAAATGAAAAGAAACTGGACGAAAGGACAGTTAGCTGTTATTTTGTTGGCTATGCAGAAAGGTCACGGGGGTACAAGTTTTATAATCCTACTAATAGAACTATATTCGAGACGAATACAGTTAAGTTCTTTGAGGATATTTCGATTCCAGGGGAGAATAATATGCATCAGTCTATTAATTTAGATGATGATCAATCAGATGATACGGAGATGCAAATCGAACCAGTGGTCGGTGAGATTGCACAAGGTTCAAATACATCTGATGATTCATTGTTGCACATAGGTAGTCCTACTCGGGTTGTACAAGAAACTATACAAACCGAAGAGGATGACATACGAGCTGTACAAGAAATTGTGCATAACGATAAGGATGTGCAAGTACATGATGATGCAATTGAGAAAACTTCAATACCTCAAGAACTTGTGCCATTAAGGAAGTCCACTCGTGTAAGAAGAAATGCTATATCAAATGATTATGTAGTATATCTTCAAGAGCATGAATTTGACATTGGTATGATGGAAGAAGATCCTGAAAATATCCATCAAGCAATCAATTGTCAAAATTCAGAAAAGTGGATTGAAGCTATGAATGATGAAATAAAGTCTATGTATGACAATAAGGTTTGGGATATTGTTCCATTACCTAAGGGTGCGAAAGCTGTTGGTTGTAAATGGATATTTAAAACCAAACGGGATTCGAATGGTAATGTGGAACGGTACAAAGCACGACTTGTTGCTAAGGGTTTTACCCAAAAGGAGGGCATAGACTATAAAGAAACTTTCTCACCTGTGTCGACGAAAGATTCTTTTAGGATCATCATGGCTTTAGTAGCACACTTGGACCTGGAGTTGCATCAAATGGATGTAAAGACCGCTTTCTTAAACGGTGAACTTGATGAAACCATTTATATGGTTCAACCGCCTCATTTTTAGACGGATGATCCAAAGAGTATGGTTTGTCAATTAAAGAAATCCATTTATGGACTTAAGCAAGCGTCTCGACAGTGGTATTTTAAATTCGCACAGGTTATTATCTCATTCGGTTTTGAGGCAAATCAGATTGACGAATGTATATATCACAAGTTCAGTGGGAGTAAAGTTATGTTTCTGGTTTTGTATGTTGATGACCTATTGCTTGCAACAAACGATATGAACATGTTGCGTGAAACCAAGAAATTTCTATATAGATTCTTTGAGATGAAAGATCTTGGCGAAGCGTCTTATGTGTTAGGATTAAAGATACATCGAGATCGTTCTCAAGGTATCTTAGGCCTTTCACAAGAAGGTTATATCGATAAGGTACTTAAGCGATATGGCATGGAACATTGCAAACCAGCTGATACTCCAGTGGCAAAAGGAGACAAGTTTAGTCTCAATCAGTGCCCAAGGACAGAACTTGAAAAGTCAGAAATGCAAAATATTCCTTATGCTTCAGCAGTTGGGAGTATTATGTACGCTCAAGTATGTACGCGACCGGACATTGCGTACATTATTGGAATGCTAGACAGGTACCTAAGTAATCCTGGATTGGATCACTGGAAAGCAGCCAAGAGGGTATTGCGGTACTTACAAAGAACGAAGCATCACATGTTGACGTATCGGAGGTCAGACAGGCTTGAGATCGTTGGTTACACTGACTCCGATTTTGCGGGATGTCAAGATAGCAAGAAGTCCACTACTGGTTACATTTTTATGTTGGCCGGAGGAGCTGTTTCATGGAAAAGTGCAAAGCAGTCATTGGTTGCAACTTCTACCATGGAAGCAGAATGTGTATCTTGTTATCAAGCATCAAATCAAGCGATATGGCTACGCAACTTTGTCACGGGGCTGCGGATAATGGAGACTATCCAGTCACCATTGAAGATGTATTGTGACAATAACTCTGCGGTGTTGTATTCAAATAACAACAGGAGCTCAACCAAGTCGAAGCACATTGACATTAAGTTCCTGGCTGTTAAAGAAAGAGTCCAGAATGGTCTGATCAGTATTGAGCACATTGGTACAGATTTCATGATAGCTGACCCGCTGACTAAGGGTTTGATTCCCAAAGTTTTCCATGGGCATGTTGCTCGTATGGGTGTAATTTCAGCGGATGATGTTCAGTTTTAGTGGGAGTCTGATAAGTTTGTTGTAGTGCTTGAAAGATTGTATGTATTTACAGACATTTGTGTATATAATATAATGCACTCTAAAGTTAAAGTTAAAGGCTAAAGTTTTAAAGTTATATTGTGCATGTATATTATTCAGTTAAGGTTTTATTCTGGATTCGGTTGATCTCAAAAGGCAAAGGACCAAGTTGGAAACAGACACGTAGATCACATTTCGTGTGATTTCCACACTGCACATCCATTTCATGATTCATGTCATTCAGTTGTATTAGCATCATGATTTATGTCGGTCTAGTCACTCATAAATGTGACGAAGTGCTGCTTAAGTCTATTGTTGATATCGCTGATGGACGGAATTGTTTGACACTTAAAGTGACAAAAAGGAAAGAGCTCTGTTAATATATAATTAAAGGTTACACACATAGTCCAAGTGGAAGATTGTTGGATTTTATAATCGTACGTGCCATATGGGACGCCATATGAAACGACAAGTTTATGGACTTACGTGTTATACAATTATATATTAATTATATGTCATTAATATCCATAATCAAGTGATCAATAAAGTATATTTACATATGGATATAAAGTGTTATCGGAAAGGACCCTTTAATGTGCAGAAATCATAGTTGGTAATTAGCAATTTATTGATGGACTGAATTGCAAAATTACCATGCACCTTTTCTAAAAGGCACCTGGTCTCCAAAGACTAGTCATCCTCTCTCTCTCAACAGAAAATTTACAAAAAAATTACTCTAAGTAATTAGAGAAAAGATTAAGGAAGAGGAGAGATCGTTGTAGAGCCTCTCCATCGGGTTTTACAAGGAGTTGCCGCGTAAGGGAAAAAGGGAACCGGCAACCGTGACTTGCTCTTTTAGAAGACCCCGCTGCCACACCGAAGAGTGGAGAAGAGAACACAAGAGGAACAAGAAGAGAAGGGCCGCACCGCTGTCCGGATATAGGAAAGCGTCAATTCCGAGAATTTCAAGGCATGGAACAAGGTTAGACTTCCGCTCAAGTTTCCGGTTCTCTCTAGTGGTCCTCGGATTAATACTAGAAGTATTATCAGTATAGTCTTCAATCATTGTGGTACTCATGACTTTATGCATTATGGATAAGAAATTAAATTAAGAAAAACTGCTACGTTGGTGGCTAGAGAAGCAGATCATTGTTTCAGTAAGATCAGTTCTTATAATTTTAAAAAGTTAAGAAAACAATTAAATAAATATGCATCTTTTAATTAAACTTTGTAAGATTTTATTCTTTTGAGTGAGACCAACTCAACCCACTCAGCTCTAGGTGGTTCCATTATAGTTCTCACTACTGTTATCGACTTATCATCGTAGTAGCAGTGAAGAAATTATCAAATACACTGGATTAATAAAAAATAATAAAAATTTTGTGTGCCTTTTTTATGGAATTTTTTTAAAATGCCACTGGAAAATAGAAAATTTGTCAAAATGTCACTAAAACTTTACTTGAATTTTTTTAGGGAGCTGATATATCGATGTCGCCATTGATCCATCCATCGATCCCAATAGGAAGAATCCATTAGAGTTCAATTTGCATGTTATTTTTGTTATATGTATCTAATTGGTTGGACGCTCGACTAAAAACAAAGATCGATACGTCCGTCGATGCGGACTGGACGAATCCAGTTGCATTCACTTTGAAAATTGTTCTAGTTATTATGCATGTTATCTTGATTATTATGCATAATCTTTTTGTTATTTTGCATGTAATTAACGTACAAAATAATATGAATAAAATGCATAATAACACATTTATCTAATATAATTAATATGCATAATAACAATCTGAATTTAAATATTGTCAAATGCATAATAATACAAATAGCATGCATAGTAATACAATTAACAAGCACAATTAAAACTAATTAAGTTATTATCTAAACAACATGCATAATAAGTATAACATTTTTTGTCGAAAATTAACTCGACACATCCAGTGTGTATCGATGACGTGACCGATGTGCATATCGGCGGAACATTTTCTTTTTTTATGTCACTTAGGGTTGGAAAAAAAGCTCACGACTCGTGACACGCTCAAATTTAACTCAAGCTAATCTGACTCGAGTTGTGTAGCTCGTATAATTTACGAATTGAGTTTGAGCTACTGTCAGCTCGCTCATTAACTCGCTCAGATTATTGTACTCGCTCATTAACTCGCTCAGATTATTGTATAGTACATTTACTAATCTGACCCATATCTAATATCGCCCTCATACAATATGAAATACAATACTCATCCCGCACTCGTGCAACATAGCCTATTACAATGCTTGAGCGAGGCGCATGTCAGTTGTTTTCTAGAAGAGTGGTAGAAGAGTGGTAAGAATAAAATATTGTGATTTTGTAATAGTGTTAGAAGAAGATATTCTTGATTATTCGGAAGAGCGAAATTATCGTTTGGCAAATGTCATTTGAAATAGTAGAAATGTTGATAATTATGTTAATTACGAATATAGTACATCAAATAATAATGATAATTATAGCAATAACAATAACATAAAATATATAATACAATAAAATATTATTAATAATACAATAAAAATTATTTAAATATTATTAATAATACAATAAAATCTATAATACAATAAAATAATATTAAATATTATTAATAATACAATAAAATATATAATACAATAAAATATTATTAAATATAATACAACATAATCAAATAATAATGATAATTATAGTAATAACAATAACAATAATATAAAATTATAATAATATGCGTTATTATAAAATAATAAAATAATAAATAGTAATAGTAATTTTAAAATTATTTTAATAGTAATGATAATAAAATATTATTTATAAAATAAAGTATATATAATATACTAAAATATTGTTAATTACGAATATAGTACATCATAATAAAATAATAATGGTAATTTTGGTAGTAATTATTATAATATGCATTATTTTAAAATAATGAAAAATAATAATTAACAATAATTATTAATATTTTTTAATAATAAGGACAATATAATAATATTAATAACAATAAATATATATAATATATTAAAATATTGTTAATTACAAATATAATACAACATAATAACATAATCATGATAATAATCACCATGATATATAAATTATAATTATTTGCATTATTTTAAAATAATAATAATAATAACAATAATAATATTAAATTATATATAATATACTAAAATATAATAATAATAATTAAAATATAATAATAATAATTAAAATATAATAATAATAATAATATTAATAAAAATAATAATATAAAATATTTTTAATTACAAATATAAATAACATAATCAAATAATAATGATATGGTATATAATATATTAACAATAATAATTAACATAATTAAATAATATATTAAAATAATATTAATAAAATAATATAACAATAAAATATTATTTTAATTATTATTGTTAATTATTATAATATTATTTTTAATATATAATATTAATATATAATATTTTAAAATAATATAACAATAAAATATTTGTTTTAATATTATTTTAATATATAATATTTTAAAATAATATAATATTATTTTTATATTTTATTATTGTTAATTATTATTGTTAATATTATTATTTTAAAATTTTATTATTGTTAATTACTGTTAACATAATCAAATAATATTTTAAAATAATATTAACAATAATAATATGGTATATATAATATATTAAATTGTTAATTACATTGCAAATTTAATTGCTTAGTCATACGGAACAGTGTATTCCAATATTCCATCTATATGGTGATATACCGAAATAGCCTATTTTGCCACTATTCTATTATTTCCAAACGTGTTTGACAAAATCATATTGTTGAAATAAGCTTCTATTCTGATATTTCGTCGGAAGAGTGTGTTGCCAAACGGACCCTAAGAGTATACAACTGGGAAAGGACCACTCATGTAGTCATGTTACAACTTTATTCAATTTTAACAAAAATTGTTATAGTTGAGAAACAGATTAATTTTCAGCAAGTCAGACAGTCAACGTTTCAATTTTTCTAACATTTATTCCCACTGCCCAGCCAATAGTCACTCAACAGTTATGGTTAGCTTTGTTTTTCATGAAACAAAATACGGATATGGCCAGCTTTGTCAGCAATCTTTTAGTGAAGTTAATACATATGCCTGCAACGTGCAAATCTCAAGAACAGATCCAATAAAGTTAATTTTGAAACCAAGTACATGTGGGATAATGCTTTCCAATTTACTTAGTCTTGTCATTACAAGGTGTTAAGGAAAAAAAAATACTATGCACGAACAAACCCAGTAAACACAACACAAGAAACATGCATCTTAACCGCTACCACAAACAGCAGCAATAACGCAATATTACATCACCTTTTTTTATGGTAACACAACAAGAAAACCACTAAATAGAGTAATTATTGCAAAATTGAATGCACTGTGTTTACCGGTAGGTGCGGTAGGCCGGGCTGTACATGCAGCTCTCAGCATACTTCTCCAGGTCGTCGGGGCGAGGCAAACGACTTGCCAAACCTTCAAACAAAGAAAGTAATTTTGTTGGAAAAATTTACAAATATGCCCTAGAGCGAGTATTTCTCAATTTAACAGATATGCTTCTGTTCTCTTATGTTCTCAGTGAGAGATTGGGCATTTCTGTCTAACTCGTAACTTCATTATATAATAATATTTCATAGGATAAATACAAGGGTAAAAATACCTAGTTCGTAAACTTTGGCAGCCACTTTTGCAGCAATATGTGCAGAAATCTTTCTAATATTTTTAAATGGGGGAAAAATCAATCCTTTCTGGATGTTCTCCTCTGTCACTTGCTCCGCAAGCGCCTCAGCTATATCACATGGAGTGGACTCAGTAAAAAAAATTAAATGTAAAAGAAAAGAAACTAATAAAAGTAAAAAAATATAATGTAGAATAAAAGAAATGAAAAAAAGAATAAAAGTAGCAGTTGCTGCTAGGTAAGATTTGTAGCATAACATTATAATGGTTTACAACTTACATGCAGCCAGAAGCATGTCGTCGTGAACGCGAATGGCTCCAGAGATGACAAGACCAAGGCCAAAACCAGGGAATATATATGCATTATTGGACTGAAAAAGGAATGAGTTGAAAATAGCAATTAGAAACCATAAGCAATTAAGCATATCTTAATAATAACCTCAGAATGCAGTAGGCTAGCTTCGGGTGCCACACGTATAATTGAACAGTGGTAATATTTAATAAGACTTTTCTTTATTATATTTCTTGGGCTTTTTAGCTAGAAGACGATAATAGCACTCACAATGTACTGTAAAATATGATAAATCAAACATCATACAATTCCCAATAAGAATAATAAATACATACCTGGCCTGGGACAAAGGTCTTTCCTTCATAATCTACTGGATCAAAAGGGCTTCCACTAGCAAATATGGCACGACCCTTCAGAAAAAAATTGACAAACAAAATAATATTCAGCCATAGAGCAACATTCAAAATTGCATCTTAATTATTGTGGATAGCACCTCACCTCACTCCAATTATATGCCTCCTCAGCCGTGCACTCAGAATGTGAAGTTGGATTTGACAAGGCAAAGATAACTGGCTTCTGAATTGTGAAAAGAAAACAAGAAAAAGTTAGTTTTGCATCATATTTATGATTACTTCGGAATCAGACAGACAATTTAGAGGGTCATTTATCAACAGTGATAAGCATAAAGGAGCAGGTTCAATGCCGCTGACTTTGTGCTACAATCATCTATTCATGTGTTCGCAACTTATAGGAGTTAGAAAAAAAATTCGAAACTATGTGAGCCAAAAAATTGTTATAGATGTGATGATACATTCCCTACGTCAATGTAAAATCAAAAACAATATTTAAGTTTCATTATCATTAGCATGTTTGTATGCCTTATTTTTTATTAAGGTTGTGTGATCTTGATTGCCTTATAAATAAAGCAGAAATGCCTGAATTCTTTATATTCACATAGAAAAATTGACATAGATTGCATGTATTAGTTTAATATTTTAGCACAATAATTAGATATTTTTCTATTATTTTAAAAAGGTGGGGCGAGATAGGTTATTTGCTCTCGTAAATATGTACCTTGTTGAATGAAGCCATGGCTTCAACCACCTCCTGAGTGAACGTTTGGCCAACACCTGATGTTCCAATCAGCACTGTGGGTTTGATGGCCTGATACAATTTTAGCAAGATCAAATTAGAATGTGCAAATAAGCATTATGCTAAGGTCCATTGTTGCACTCTGTTGTTTATTTGTTATATGGCATAATTCCATCGAGAATCTTCCATCGATTTATTCAGCTTAGGGCTTGAATATTGCATTTTATAACTGAAGTATTTGGGGTCTCTGTCCGTTTGTCATTTAAAAAGGTAAAATTATACAACTTCAAGTTCTACTTGTTATTTTTTTACCACCTAGTTGACTCTTTGAAGTTCAAAACAAAATAGACTGAAGTGAGGAACTCAACAATTAAGTGATATTAGATCAATCTTCTGACATGATTATAGTAAAAGAAACCAAATTTTACTTCTGCAATTTAAAGTACCTGAACAGCTTCAATCAGAGTGTTCACAGGTTCATGCTCATGAGCCCATGGTTGCTTGAAGTGTTGAAGAGAACCCTTCCTTGATTCAACAATCAAACCCTGATACAAAATTAAAAGACTTAAAATAAATCATCCATACTCAGCCTTTTTGAGTGATTTATATACAGCAAATTAAAAGCTGTGAATTCATTAACCTTTGAGTCGACCAGCCAAATCTTCTTGCGGCACTCTTCAATGGGAGCATTTGTCTGAAATGAAGGAATAAAGTGAGATTAAATAAATCAGATAAAAACTGCATGAAAGTCCTTTAGTCGTAAAATATTATTCCACGAATCTTAAGCATGGTTCAGCACCTGCTTTGACATCTCAAGTGCAATCAGATTTGCAATTCCAGTTCCAGCCTGTGATCAATAACAGAATTTGTTGTGATTACCAAAAAGTTCTTTATCTGAATTTGAAAATTGATCTAAATAACAAATCAGATGACAAAAGTCAACCTCTCCAGCACCAAGGAACAAAAAGGTGTGCTCAGCGAGGGTTCCTTCAACTAGTTTCAGTGCAGCAATCAGACCAGCAAGCACCACAGAAGCTGTCCCCTGAAAATAAAAATACATCATTTCTTATCTCCATCTATAACCATGAGTAGCAAGTAGTCAATTAAATTGCAGCGATTCAGTACATGTCTAACAATGTATTATCAATCTAGCACTATCTCTCTAATGATATCAGGAAGGCAAAAAAAAAATTCTGACCTGGATGTCATCATTAAAGACAAGATGAGTTTTGCTGTATTTAGCAAGAAGGTCAAATGCATTGTGGTTTGCAAAGTCTTCAAACTGAAACCACAATGATAAATAAATGCTAAAGATAACAATAAGTACAAGTTAGTGCTTTAATTTTTAGATTCTTAATTTCTTATTACATTAAAAATCACTGACCTGAATGAGAACCTTCTCACCATAGTTCTGCTTAACAGCTTGCATGAATTCACTTAGAAGCTCATCATATTCCTACATGAAATTTAATAAAACAAACAACTAATCAAAGGTATGCAAATATGTGGAATTACATCAGTTTAAGCAGTAGTTGATCTCAGCATCTGTATTGTCACATACCTTTCCAGTGGCCCGCCTTTGCCTTAGCCCAATATAGAACTCATCATTAAGCAACTTCTCATTGTTGGTTCCGACATCAATTGTGATTGGTAAGCACTGCAAAATCCAAGATATAAACCAACATTGTTGATGGTTATCTGTATAGAACTATAAATCATGAATTAATCTACAAAATAAGAAGAACTATATTACGACAATGGATTGTAATATCTGAATAAAACCTCCTCTGTTGTACAATCTTTAATCTGCTATATTGGAGAAAAGTATTCATACATTATTTTGTTGTCACTTATATTTGAGAAAGGACAAGATGCTTACAGAAGATGGGCGGACTCCACCAAGTGCAGTGTATAGAGCAAGCTTTCCAACAGGAATTCCCATTCCCTGTAAACCAAATAATTCATCAGAATGTACGAATAAAACATAACATAAATAAAAAAACACACGTAGCTCTCATTGCTTTACCTGGCATCCGAGATCACCAAGACCCAAAATCCGCTCGCCATCTGTTACCACAATGACCTGAATGCTCTTCTCAGGCCAGTTTCTCAGCAGGTCCAAAATCTTACCCCTGATAATAATCATGCCAAAAGAATTAATTTATGTGGTGTATAAATCAAGGAATGAGCCTACCTTACAGCACCAACAGTACCAAGAAGTACAATCCTTAAAAATGCAATTTAATGGCTAGTAAATGAAATCACGAACAGCAAATTGGACTTGGGCTCTGGAAATATTTCTTAATTTACCCAGATTTTATCTGGATCACCTATTTTCTTCTAAAAGAACAAATTGAAGCTAAATTTTACCTTAGTAACTCACAACACCTGGAGATAAATCTAAAAACAATATGGCAACATCAATCCAACGGAAAAGTTATATCGGTTCCTAAACAGATCATCTCAAGCTGTCACAGCATAGAGATATTTCAAGAAGATTTGTTTCAGACAAAAGTGGCACTAAATGGGTACCCACTGATACATTGCAAGAAAAACAATCAGACACACATTCAGCTGAATAATGAATAGCAGAACACATCAGCTCAAAGAAACCCATTAACAGTGAACTACATTATATGAAACTTAGGTGCTATCTAGTAAGAACAAACTAAAAACAAAAAACCAAGAACAAGTACCTAGGCATGGCCTACATACTTCTAGAACTACAACTTAAAATTCATGGGAAAATGGTCCATTTACAACACTAAAAAGTTTTCGGGTGTTCAAATGGTTCTTATTTTACTGACCCAAATTTATTTTGGTTAAAACGGTCCTATTTTTTCACTTTACTTGATTGTTCGGTTTAAACCAATATGGTAATTTAGTTTGGGTTTACAGTTGAGTCTACAGAATTCAAAACCAGATAACTGAATAGCTTTTGCAAAATATTATGTTATAATTGTAATATTACAGATATTAATACATCAAAAGACTATTCATATGATTGGTTATAAACTGAATTTTTCATCCTAATTTGATTAAATGAATTAAGCTTCGGTTGACTTGGTTTCGTATTTATTTTGATGGACTGGTTTAATCAGTTTATACTTATGCAAACCAAGAAGAAATTTTGATGGAACTGCTCTTAGTTCGGTTTGAACCAAACCGACCAATGAATACTGCAACTAACCATTATGACATCAAGGAAGAAACTCGGAAAGAGGGAAGGAGGGAGACACACACACACACACAGAGATAGAGAGATTACTTGTCTTTGAGGCTGATGTACAAGCCCTGCGGGTGGCGAAAGATACTACCATACTTCTGGCACGCCTCCCCGACAGTGGGGGTGTACACTACTGGCAATAGCTCCTCCACATTGTTTATAAGAACCTTGTAGAACAGCCTCTCATTTTGAGCCTGAAGCATTGCATAACATCATAAGATTAAAAATGGAAGGTACATCCTGCTGCCAAGCAAGTCATACAATTAATAGTACCTGAAGATCCATCATAGCAATGTAACGATGCAGGGGAATGTTGTATTGGCGAAGATTGTTCATGATCTTCCTTTCCTATACAAAATATTAAAATTATCCAAATCAGGGAAATTTGAGCTAACTTCGTAAATTGACAAAACACTGTATACTCT
>CAXKVX010005044.1:0-11342 GCA_964058865.1 Eleocharis quinqueflora
ACACTGCGTTTAGATGTAGCGTTCAGAATTTCACCCTGTACGTTGCGTTTAGACGTAGCGTTCACCTGGATTTTACAACTTATGTTCTCGCTCCGTCCCCTCGATCTGTCCCTTCTAAAACCTAACTATCTCGTCTCTTCCTCCCTCCCTGTGCCTCTCGCCCAAAACAAAACAGATCTACTCTTTCTCTCCCTTTCTCACCCTGTGCATCTCACCCAAAACAACACCGATCGTTCTCTCTCACTCTCGTGTTTTCTCTCACTCTCTGTCTCGCCGCTATCGAGACTGGTATTTCTCTCCAGACGGGCATCCAGACGAACGTCCAGCCACGCGTCCAGCCACACGTCCGACCGACTCGATCAGAGTAAGTGTACTAAACAGATTCACATTAAAAAATTACAATACTTCACAAAAACTTCTATGTTCTTGGCTTCTTGCGAATCTGTCAGATTTGTGCGACACATTACACATTACCTCATGTTTAGAAAATGAGTATGCATTTGGGTTGGATCATAATTGCTTGCATGCATTGTGGTTGAAGGACAAGTTATGAGTAAATGTACAACCAAAGACAACCCAGCTCAGTTGATTGGTTAAATGCTTTAGATGAAAAGAGGTAGATAACACAGCTTGTTAATGATTTTTTTTGTTTAATAGATAACACATGGCTAGTACAAGAGGTAGCGGACGAAGACAAGGTGATCGTACAAGAGCATTTATTGTGAAAGAGCATTTATTGGAGAGAGTGCCACAAGGACTTAATTTGTGGCTGAGTGGTATGACCGAGACCGCACCATCATTCGAGAGGATTGTTCTTACGATTCCGAGTGTGCAGCAACATACATGCAGTGGTACAATGCTGCTAGCATACCCACTTTTGCATCATGTATGGGAGTATCCAGTGACAGAGGGCCTTCTCGAGAGCGCTTGCTGCGTCCGGAGGCTCGCTTCAAGAAACTGGTACTTTTTGAAAAAAAGTATGTTATTACTTTTATTATGTGTATGTTTTTTTGCATCATGTTTCTTCTGTTTTATCTTCAATAATTAACAGGTGCAAAATGTCATCAAGTTCGCAAAAAAGACTGCTAGAACAATGAAGCGTGTTGTTGAGCCTAGATCTGCGATTGAGGTGTTCAAAGTGTGCCGAGAGGTGGTTGGCACGGTTGACAACATCGCCACTTTTGATCGAGCATTTGCAGACATCGGCGATGATACTACGGAGGAAGAGTTAGAAGAGAAAGTAGAGGCGATAGTGGTAAAAAATTTAAAATATCTTTTGTTTTTATGTATAAATTATCTCAAAATGACTTGTATAAATATTATCCACTTGAACTCTCAACAGGATGAGGAGGGTGAGGAGGAGGACAACGAGGAGTAGGAAGAAGATGATTGGGAGAACGTGACATTGGGACGATTCCAAAGTCAAATAACACAAGAAGTTGAGCCTCCATCTCCAAAACGATCTCGCAGAGAGCATGCAAAGAAGAAGAAGTAGAGTTTGTTTAGAAATGATGTATTTGAACTTGTTCTAGTAGACATGATGTATTTGAACTTATTATATTAGAAATGATGTATTTGAACTTATTACGTTGATGTGACTTGATTATTTTTTATGTGTTTTGAATGAGAAACATTAGAATGAAAATCAGAATGGAGGGAATTAGGCAAACGCATAGAAACTCAAAACAAAAGACTGTTGTCTGAACGCCAGTGGTACAATGGCCATTGGGCAGAGTTTGGATCCAGGCTGAGCGTCCACGTCCAGACGTGGACGCTCAGCCTGGATCCAAACTCTGCTCAATGGCCAAAGAAGATTTCTTGCGTTTACAAATCAATCTGAACGCCCAATTTTTTTTAACAATTTTAGACGCCCAGTTTTTTTTTTTGTAAAAAATTGTAGACGCCAAGTTTTAGGTTTTAACACAGTTGTAGATGCCTAGTTATATATTATATATTATGTTTAATAAAAAGAAACATGACAGTATGCATAAATATAAGTTCTATTACATATCCTTCATAATAAAAGGAAACATGATAAAAATAAAAATAAGTTCTATTACATATCCTTCATAATAAAAAGAAACATTATAAAATGAAAATTTAAACAACTCGGCCAATTCTTGATGGACATTTATGAACATTGTGACCTTCTTGACGACATTAGCCACATCTAGTCTTAACACCTTTCTCCATCTCATCCATGTCATTGCGAATCCGTCTTGTTTTTCTACGCCCACGTTTGACTTGCTTTAGAGACTAATCGGTTATGAATATTGGCCCATCAAAATTCTCCCAATAACTCACATCGGAAATAGGATGAAATACTTGCGACCAAGTGTGGAAGAGTGAATCGATCGAGTAATAAGGACTAATAAATGCATTGTAATCCAATGCCCTAAATACGCAAGCGGCCAACACATGTGAGGATGGGTAATGTAGTAATTGAGTTTTTCTGCATGTGCATGCACTCAACTCTAGATTGACCGTATGGGTTCTACCTCCTTTACGCGTGTCACGAATCCAACCCGTTGGAGTTATTATCTCGTAAAGACCACTACCATCATGGAATGGTCTCACGTGGTGCCGATTGGCCTTCTCTCTTTTTCTTACAAGATGATTCAAGATCTCATCAACCCAAACCGTACCATTGGCATGTATGGCATTCACAATTGTTCTTCTCTTCCGAAAGTACTCAACTGTACGATAAAACATCAGTTCAACAACCGCTGCCACCTGCAAACCACAAGCACCTATTAGAATATTATTGTAAACTTCAGAAATATTGATGGTCATCATTCCATACCTACGACCGCCGGCATCGTGCGCTAAAGACCATTTTTGGAGGGGGAGATTTTTAAAAAAGTTCACAACTTTAAGTCTATCTTTTTCCAAATCCTTACACCGTTTCTGAAACTTACATCTTTGATTTTTTATACAAGCATCCTTCAAATTTTGCATGAGTGAATTGTCTTTCACATGAGAATATAAGTTTTGAGCAAGATGCCGCATGCACCACCTATGGTATGCCTTTGGCGGTGCCCAAGGGCCATTGTTATCCCTGAAAACATTAACAATACCCGCATGTCTGTCCGATATGACGCAAATTCTCTCTCTTTGTGTGACTAGTTCGCGAATACATTTCATAAACCAATTCCAAGTTGCTATGCTTTCTTTCTCTACCAAGGCATAAGAAATGGGTAAGAGTTGTCCATTTGCATCAACGGCCATCGCAATCAAAAGAACGCCTTTGTATTTACCATATAAAAATGTTCCATCGATACTCAATAATGGTCTACAAAATTCGAATGCTCTAATAGCCGGGCTGAACGCCCAAAAAAATCCACGAATAATATGTGTACCTTCCATATTTGTAGGATCAGACCACTCCTTATAAACTATACCCGGGTTTGTTGACTGAATTGCACGAATCAAGCGAGGCAACATAGAGTATGCTTGCACCCATCCTCCAAAAAGATGTTTCAATGCTTTGTATTTGGCTCGCCAAGCCTTCGCAGATGAGATGTTGTAGTGAAAGCGTTTTTTCACAATCTCCACAATAACCGCTGGGGTGGTACCGAAGTCTTTCTTAACCATTCCTAATATGTGTTTGGACACAAAATCACTACTTAAATGCCTAAGATCCTGACTAAGATTAGCATTCAAACAAATATGTGGTCCGACCAATGATTTAATAACAAATGAACCTTTCTTCTTAGAAAGGGATGCGTGAAGTCGCCACGGACATCTAGGATGTTGCTTGCATCTAACCGTGTATCTCAAAGGACTTGATTTTTGGGTCACAAATTCACGGTGATGAGTAATGGACCACTTCATCACCTCATTTTTCACATGGTCCTTACTTTCAAAGACTTGACCCACATAAAACTCGTCACTTTGGTACCTCCGAGGTACTGCGACTATCACCAATAGCCTCTTCAACCTCAAAAAAATATTCGGGAGCATGCCTACGAAATTCATCAACTTGTTCAACCCCTTGAACATCTTCTTCATCACCATCACCATCATCATCATCGGGATATGCCTCATCTCCGTCATCATTATCGGCCAACTCATTATTAATATGAGCTTGTTCAAATGTACCTCTCTCTTGAATCACAATCATACCAACTTCTCCAATCACCGTGGGATGAGAAATATTTTCACCACCCTCGTTCGTTGGCACATCATTAGTATAAATGCCTTCATCGGGCAACTTATCTTACAAACCAATGTAGTTGTCACCCACATCATCTTCAAAATCAACTTCTTGAACCACATCCTCGACAATAGCACTACTACCGGCCCCCTTAGAAGTTCTTTCAATGTACAACTCCATTATGGACCAATCTATTTTACCTCCTTGTGTGTTGCGAATTACACTACTCAATGAGTCATTATCGGTAATAGGAACAAGGACAAAAAATAATCTCCCCCCTCTACCGGCTTGCCATTTAGCATTTATTACCATGTCGTACATATTCTCTGACCATCCGGTGATAGAGTAAATTCTCCGCTTAAGTTCAGAGAATTTGATTTTTGGATTTTCATGAATCACCTTTGGTTCCAATCCTTTATAGCTATAACCATTTGAATCTTGAACTATTTTTCCTCCATAGTACAAAAATATTGCAATCGGTTCAGTATTCATGTCCTACATAAACAATTGAAGAGATATTCACATATCAATTTGGAGAACATGTATCGATTTTATCACAAATTTCAATACAAATAAATGTTGTAAAATAATTGCATAATACAAAATTATTAATTTCATTTTCTAATTTATATATTTAGTTAGCAAATACCATCAATTAATTTAAAAATAGAGTTTTCTTACCTTTGATACTAGTGAGTTGCTACAGCGAGTTGCCAGTGCTCAGCACCTTCCACAAAGTTGCTACAGCGAGTTTTGCTAGGGCTCAGCACCTTCCGAGATGATCTGGTCATGATTTGTTTTCTTAGGGTTTGGACGAAATCAAAAAAGAGAAAAAGAAGAGACGGGACGAAGGAAGAGAGGATGCGAGGAGTTATTAAAGACGAGGAGACAGGGAGAAGGAGAGAGTAAAAATATAATTATTAAAGAGAAGGTGTTTTTGCGATGGTGAACGTAGCGTCTAAACGCAGCGTCCATGTTGAAATCCGTAATCTGGACGTTGCGTTTAGACGCGGCGTTCAGACGTTTAAGTCTGGGCGTTCACAACTAATGGCATATTTTGATATTTTGGGCGGATGATAATTCTGAACGAAACGTTTACTCGAAACATTTGAACGCCAACGTTTAGAAAGTAGGGCCATGGATGTTAAAATTTTAAAAATAGGGTCAGAAAGGTGATTTAATTATTTTTTAGGGTTAGACAAAAAAAATTCTTTGATTTATGCTCGGACGATCGACAATGAAGGCGATTTTCTTGACGAGACAACTGATGGAGACATATAGAGAGCCAAAAGGATCTACACATGATATTTATCGACTTGGAGAAACACATAACAAGGTGTCAATGAAGGTCATGTGGTGGGCACTTGAAAAAAAATTCCGACATAGTACGTCAACCTTATCAAGAATATGTACGATAACGTTGTGACTAGTGTAAGAGTATCTGACGACGAGACTGATGACTTTCTCATTATGATTGGATTACATCAAGGATCAGTCTTGAGCTCTTACATCTTTGTCGTAGTGATCAATGAGATCATGAAAGACATACAAGAAGATATTCCTTGGTGCATGCTCTTTGTGGACGATGTGGTTTTAATTGATGAATGTAAGGTAGGGATTGATAAAAAAATTAGATGGGTTACATTATAATTCAAAGATTTTAGACTTAGTATGACTAAAACCGAACTTATGAAGTGCGAGTTCAGCGGTGCTTGATTGGAAGATGAAGATGTTAGTTTAGATGGACAAGCAGTGCCTGGAAGAAATACCTTTTGTTATTTGAGTCAATGCTACAATTGATGGCAAGATTGATGAAGATGTTAGTCATAGAATAAGAGCAGGTTGGATGTAATGTCGACAAGCATCTGGCATCCTATGCGATGAAAATGTTCCACAAAAGTTCAAATGTAAGTTCTATAGGACGGTGAGCAGACTTGTAATGTTGTATGGAGCATAATCTTTAGCTACTAAAGAACAACACATACAAAATATGAGTGTGGCATAGATGCGTATATTACGATGGATATGAGAGCATATAAGAAAGGATCACATTAGAAATGACGATACACGTGACAAGGTCGGAGTTGCATCGATCAAAGAGAAACTTGTTCAACATCGTTTGAGATAATATGTGCATACCAGGAGAGGCCTTATGATGCACATCGAAGACAAAATAAGATGTATGAATCGATCGAAATTGACATGAAGTGTTATACAAAGAGACATAAAGGCATTAAATGTCTCTAAAGACTTGGCGTTAGATAGGTGTGAATGGAAGTTAGAGACATGGGGCTCTATGATTTATAGAATAGTTATTATTATTATTATTATTATTATTATTTTTATTATGAATGTAATGGATGGTCCATTAACTCCTATTATTAATCCTCATTTACCATCCACTACCCCACTACCATTGAAATTCATAGCCACCACTATTTGGAACTTATTTTCTTATTTTATTCTAATGACTTTTCATTTAAAATTTATAGCGTATAAATAGAGGCATTGTAATCTTGTATTGTACACACATGAGAAATATAAGAATAAGAGATAATCATTATTTACATTCTCTCTTCTTTGTTTATGTTTGTTTATTTTTATTTTATAATACATTATCAGCACAAAAGCTCTACTATTTGAAGATTCAAGGTAATTTCTTTTAATATTTAATTATGTTATATTTTTATGTTATCTTATGATGATATCATGTTATCTTTTTACATTATTTTGTGTTATACATAAATTATGTTAATTAATGACCCGAAGCCATACTATGTTACTGAAATTGGCCCGAAGTCATTTGAGCAATTTTATAATTGACCCGAAGTTCTATTATAAGATTAAATTATTGAAACCATATGTTAATTATTGAATATGTTGAATTTATCACTGTCATACGGTGTTTTGATTTGTATTAATTAACTAAATTAGAAAATGATTCAAATGGTAGTCAGAGAGTTAAAACGCATGACCAATCCTTAAAAAAAAAAAAAAAAAATAATAATAATAATAATAATAATAATAATAATAATTTTAGATCCATTCGATATTTTATGTATTTTCTTAATTTCATTTTATAGTATGAGCATGGCTAAAATAATATGCATAGTACACTCCATTTCGTACTATGCGGTCATTTATATTTAATTTGGTCATTAAATTGATATTTAAGTTTCTCAATAAATTATTCATATCAAAATCTTGTAGGAAATAAAATTTTGTAATATTTAGAGTTTTCTTGCTATTTTTTAAATATTTTTTAAAAACAGCCCAGAAATGACACTTTTGTAGTATTAAATTTGGACTGTTTTTAAAAAATATTTAAAAATAGCAAGAAAGCTCTAAAAATCACGAAATTTGATTTCCTACAATATTTTCATATGAAGAATTTATTGAGCAACTTAAATCTCAATTTATTGACCTATATATATATGCATAGTACGAAATGGAGTGTACTATGCATATTATTTTAACCATGCTCTTATAGTATTGAATATTATTTACCTTATTTAATATTTTTGTGATAGTATCATTATGTCGAATCTTGCCAAACTTGAATTTGTGGCTTTTGACATTACGAGAAAAAATTACTTATCATGGGTGTTAGATGCTAAAATTCATTTAGATGCAAATGGCCTTGGAGGAACAATAATTAAGACAAGGCCAAAGCAATGATCTTTGTCACCACCTCCATGAAGGATTGAAAGCTGAATATCTTACGGTAAAAGACCCACTTACTTTATGGTATAATTTAAAAGAACGATATGATCACCAGAAAATTTAATTCTTCTAAAAGCTCGTTATGAATGGATGCATTTGAGATTACAAAATTTTAAAACTGTGAGTGAGTTTAACTCAGCAATGTTTAGAATTAGTTCTCAACTAAAATTATGTGGAGAAAATATTACTGATCAATATATGTTAGAAAAATATTCTCCACTTTTCATGCAATCCAATATACTCTTACAACAACAATATTGTGAAAAATGTTTCAAGAAATATTCTGAATTGATTTCTTGCCTTCTTGTGGTTGAACAAAATAACGAGCTTTGGATGAAAAATCACGAGTCACATTCAATTGGTTTTGCTTCATTCCCTGAATTGAATGTTGCAATGCATAACAATTTTGGACAATTTCATGGTCATGGGCGTGGCAATGGACTTGGCCGTGGCCGAGGTCGAGGTTATTATCGTGGTGATCATTCTAAAAGTATATCTCCCCACCAGAAGTGAAAAAAATAATGAAGAAAAAAGTGGGCACAATAAAGAACAAGAGAATTCATGCTATCGTTGTGGTGGGAAAGGTCATTGGTCACGTACTTGTCGTACGCCGAAGCATCTAGTTGACCTATATCAAGCATCACTAAAGAATAAGAAGAAACATATTGAAACAAATTTGGTTTGTGATGACAATTTCGATATTAGCCAACTTGATGTTACTCATCACTTGATTAGTCCTGATAGGATATAAAACAAATAGATTAATAATTTTTTTAATTTTATTGTTGGATTAGTGATGATAAATATATATATATATATATATAGAGAGATAGACTCGGGTGCTCCATGGAGCACCAAATCCCTCGTGCTCCACATCCATTATCTCATATTTCAAAATCCAAACAATCGATAGGAACTGTTGAATTTTAAAAGTTGCTAACCAACAAAAGTTGCAATTTTCTACCTCTCTAAAATATAGCAAAAAATTCAAAAAAATGTAAAATTCAATCTCCAAGTAGATTTCAATATGTAGATCATGTTCAACGGTTCGGATCGGTCGTTCGAATTTTAAAACTAGAGATACAATGTGGTGCATTAGGAGTTTGGTGCTTCATGGAGCACCTAGCCTACATATATATATAAATAGGAGAGATCCGTAGCCGCCAAACTTCCTAGCGCTCGCAACCGATCCATGGTAGCAAATGTAAATGACCGATCCGAACCGTTGAAAACATTATCCATATTAATATTGACTTGGAAACCAAATTTTACAATTTTTTTACTATTTTATCAAATGGATCAAAAATTTATTTATCTAACGAAAATTTACAAACATCCAAGTTTCAACCCTTTCGATAAAATAATAAAAAAATTCCAAAAAATATAAAATTTGGTCTTCAAGTCTACATTAGTATGGAGAATGTTTTCAATGGTGCGGATAGACTATTTACACTTGGTATGATGGAGCGGTTGCGAGCGGCTACGAAATGGATGGTAGCTACGGATCCTTCCTCAGAGGAGGGATCCATAGCCACCAAACTTCCAACCGCTTGCAACCGCTCCATGATAGCAAATGGAAATGATCGATCCGAACCATTGAAAACATTCTCCATATTAATATAGACTAGGAAACCAAATTTTACATTTTTTGAAATGTTTTTTACTATTTTATCGGATGGATTAAGAATTTATTTATCTAATGATTTACAAACATCTAATTTTCAACCCTTTCGATAAAATAGTAAAAAAATTCCACAAAATATAAAATTTGATCTCCAAATCTACATTAGTATGGAGAATGTTTTCAATGGTGCGGATCGTATATGTACACTTGGTATGATGGAGTGGTTGCGAGCGGCTACGAAACAGATGGCGACTACGAATCCCTCCTCATATATATATATATATGGGGATCTGTAGCCTCCTTTTTTTGTAGCCTTCGGTAGCCTCCACCATCAAAACCAATGAAAATGACCGATACGGACCGTTGAAAATATTCTTCAATTTTTATACTATTTTATCGGATGGGTTGAAAATTGAATGTATGTATATCGTTAGATAAATAAATTTTCAACTCCTCCTATAAAATAGTAAAAATTTATAAAAATATAAAATTTGGTCTCCAAGTCTACATTAGCATGGAGAATTTTTTCAATGGCACGAATCAATTATTTTCATCGATTTTGATGGCGAAGGCTACTGGAGGCTACAAATTCCTTCTCATATATATATAATGATAACAAACCTTCATTTTTGTTGTTGGAATATCTGTTGTAATTTTTTTTTGTCAAGGAAATAAAATTTTATCTACTCAATAATTATATTCTTGCTTGAATTTATTTTTTTTTGTATTGATTATTTTTTTTTGTATGTTTTCATAAAGAATGAAAATTCTCTTGGTTAACAACGACATCAATAATGAAGAAATATGTCTCGTTGATAGTGCAACAACTCATACCATTCTTAAAAATAAAAAATATTTATCTTATTAGTAATGCAAGAAGCCAATGTTAGTACTATTTCGAGTAGTACAAATTTAATACAAGACTCCAGAAGAGCTACATTGTTGTTACATAGAGTAAGCACTAATTCGCATAAGGCCAACTAGCTATAATAAAATTTCCACTTTACAATTAGTTTTTGGTCACGTACCTAATATTTTCCATATAAGAATTTTTGGATGTGCAGTATATGTTCCAATTGCTCCACCACAAAGCACTAAAATGGGACCTCAAAGGAGGTTGGGAATTTATGTTGGATTTGAATCTCCATCTATAATAAAATATTTAGAACCAACGACAGGAGATTTATTCCGGGCTAGATTCACTGATTGTCATTTTGATGAATCAAAATTTCCAACACTAGGGGGAGAAAATAATCAGCTGCAAAAAGATATTAGCTGGAATGAATTATCACTAGCACATTTTGATCCTCATAATAAAGAATGTGAACTAAATGTTCAAAAGATAATCATTTGCAAAGATTAACTAACCAATTGCCAAATGCATTACAGACTCGATGAAAGTGACCAAATCACATGTACCAGCTGCTAATGCTCCAATAAAATTTGATGTCCCTGTTGGACAAACTAATGAAATTATGACACGCATGAAACGTGGAAGACCAATCGGTTCCAAAGATAAAAATTCTCGAAAAAGAAAAGGAGCAAATAATGAAAATGTCAAAGTTGAGAATATGATAGAATTTTTTTCGAAGAAAATCAAATTATAATTAATATTGGAGTTCCAGCAGAAATTCAAGTATGTAAAATTCATGAAAATGAAGAGATCTCAATAAACTATATCATGAATGGATAAGATGGAATCGAGATAAAATTGATACTAATGATATATTTGCATATAACATAGCGCTAGATGTAATGAATAATGAGGATCATGAACCAAAATCTATTGAAATTGAGGTGTAATTGAGGCAGAGTTAAACTCTCTTGAAAACGTAAAGT
>CAXKVX010005045.1:0-2500 GCA_964058865.1 Eleocharis quinqueflora
GTTTTTCATCGTTTCATGGATGATTTTCGGCCACTCATCAATGATTTACATCCACTCATCCATGATTTTCATCCGTTCATCCATGTAAACATGATTTTCATCCATGCAGCGATGTTTTCATCCATGCAGCAATGTTTTTCATCCATTCACCGATGTAAAGCATCCATGCATCAATGTTTTTCATCCATTCACCCATGTAAGGCAGGCAGCCATCCATGATTTTCATGCATTCGGCCATGAAACCATGTTTTTCATCCATGCAGCCATGTTTTTCATCCATGCACCCATGTAAGGCAGCCATTCAGCCAGGCAACCATGTTTTTCACCCATTCATCCATGTTTTGCACCCATTCCTCCATGTAAAGCAGCCATCCAACCATGCTTTACATCGTTTGCGGCATGCCAACACCGCTGCATGCGTGCCCCAACACCGCTGCATGCATGCCCCCACCGCTGCATGCGTGCCCCAACACCGCTGCATGCGTGCCCCAACACCGCTGCATGCGTGTGCCAACAACGCTGCATGCGTGCCCCAACACCGCTGCATGCGTGCCCCAACACCCCTGCATGCGTGCCCCAACACCCGCCCCCCTCCGAAATTTAGCCCCCCCCAATAGGAAATATAAATTTTTACCCTATAGCCACCTGCAGGGTTACCACCCCCATGAAATCCCCAAGCTCCAAAACATCCATGAAAACACGTTTTTCATCGTTTCATGGATGATTTTCGGCCACTCATCAATGATTTACATCCACTCATCCATGATTTTCATCCGTTCATCCATGTAAACATGATTTTCATCCATGCAGCGATGTTTTCATCCATGCAGCAATGTTTTTCATCCATTCACCGATGTAAAGCATCCATGCATCAATGTTTTTCATCCATTCACCCATGTAAGGCAGGCAGCCATCCATGATTTTCATGCATTCGGCCATGAAACCATGTTTTTCATCCATGCAGCCATGTTTTTCATCCATGCACCCATGTAAGGCAGCCATTCAGCCAGGCAACCATGTTTTTCACCCATTCATCCATGTTTTGCACCCATTCCTCCATGTAAAGCAGCCATCCAACCATGCTTTACATCGTTTGCGGCATGCCAACACCGCTGCATGCGTGCCCCAACACCGCTGCATGCATGCCCCCACCGCTGCATGCGTGCCCCAACACCGCTGCATGCGTGCGCCAACAACGCTGCATGCGTGCCCCAACACCGCTGCATGCGTGCCCCAACACCCCTGCATGCGTGCCCCAACACCCCTGCATGCGTGCCCCAACACCCCTGCATGCGTGCCCCAACACCCCTGCATGCGTGCCCCAACACCCGCCCCCCTCCGAAATTTAGCCCCCCCCAATGTTTTTCATCCATGCAGCCATGTTTTTCATCCATTCATCGATGTTTTTCACCCATTCATCCATGTAAAGCAGCCATCCAACCATGCTTTACATCGTTTGCGGCATGCCAACACCACTGCATGCATGCCCCAACACCGCTGCAACACCCCTGCATGCGTGCCCCAACACCCGCCCCCCTCCGAAATTTAGCCCCCCCCAATAGGAAATATAAATTTTTACCCTATAGCCACCTGCAGGGTTACCACCCCCATGAAATCCCCAAGCTCCAAAACATCCATGAAAACACGTTTTTCATCGTTTCATGGATGATTTTCGGCCACTCATCAATGATTTACATCCACTCATCCATGATTTTCATCCGTTCATCCATGTAAACATGATTTTCATCCATGCAGCGATGTTTTCATCCATGCAGCAATGTTTTTCATCCATTCACCGATGTAAAGCATCCATGCATCAATGTTTTTCATCCATTCACCCATGTAAGGCAGGCAGCCATCCATGATTTTCATGCATTCGGCCATGAAACCATGTTTTTCATCCATGCAGCCATGTTTTTCATCCATGCACCCATGTAAGGCAGCCATTCAGCCAGGCAACCATGTTTTTCACCCATTCATCCATGTTTTGCACCCATTCCTCCATGTAAAGCAGCCATCCAACCATGCTTTACATCGTTTGCGGCATGCCAACACCGCTGCATGCGTGCCCCAACACCGCTGCATGCATGCCCCCACCGCTGCATGCGTGCCCCAACACCGCTGCATGCGTGCGCCAACAACGCTGCATGCGTGCCCCAACACCGCTGCATGCGTGCCCCAACACCCCTGCATGCGTGCCCCAACACCCCTGCATGCGTGCCCCAACACCCCTGCATGCGTGCCCCAACACCCCTGCATGCGTGCCCCAACACCCGCCCCCCTCCGAAATTTAGCCCCCCCCAATAGGAAATATAAATTTTTACCCTTTAGCCACCTGCAGGGTTACCACCCCCATGAAATCCCCAAGCTCCAAAACATCCATGAAAACACGTTTTTCATCGTTTCATGGATGATTTTCGGCCACTCATCAATGATTTACATCCACTCATCCATGATTTTCATCCGTTCATCCATGTAAACATGATTTTCATCCATGCAG
>CAXKVX010005046.1:0-17040 GCA_964058865.1 Eleocharis quinqueflora
AATCCCCTTCCCGCCAACACACCTCCGGATTTTTTTCTACAAAAGCAGCCCACATTACAGTACCAGTACCTGTACCAGAGTTATTAAACAAATCCTGCCGAATTAAAGGATCGTTGGGGACCACAGCCTTTACGTGTCATCTGTATTTCAGTGATTCAGTCTTCTCTAAACCAGGAATTATTATATAGGTTTATTATTACTTGAAAGCAATAAATGTTCATAGCAAACCGGGCTACGTGTCGATTCTTTGCAACAACTTATCCTCTCAAATCACACTCTCAAAAGGACCCGAATTTTTTAGTATTAGAAATTGAAAAGAAAGATTACTTCAAAAATTCGAAAAAAAAAAATGCACGGATTTAGTAACTCAGATCTTTTGAAAAGACCGAAATTGTCAAAACACTGTATTTCACTCAAATACACAGTGTTGAAAATATCGTGCTTTTGAGCCAAAATCCATGCCGTCATTTCCTTTGTACATTATTTTTTTATTAATAAAAAAATTTAATATTCAATTCATGAGAGAGAAAGCATGGTGCATAGTGTTGTCAATGGATATGGTAAGATACAGGTGGAGGTCATATGTGACAGAGAATCAGACAGGACGAGTTCGACGTGCAATTAAATTTGAGCACATCGAGAAGGTGAGATGAGAAGGTGGAATGGATCTGATCGCTGCACCAAGGTTGAGATGAGATCAAAGGCGAGATCAGCTTAGATGTGATCAGTCTGGATGGCTTTCTGATGTTGTTCAGTAAGATAACCTCATAATGAGATCAGGTCTCAAATTTTGAGATCGTTTGACAAGTTTCGATATTGAGATCAGATGAGTACGATGATGTGCTGACATTATGCGAGATACTGAGATACTAGCAAGGGCTGTGTTGAGAAGATGATGGACAATAAGCGACATTTCTTATACTGAGATAAGTTCTCAAATTACAAGTTCGGGGTTGTGACGAGATCAGATGAGGGTTCCATAAGCTTGCTGTTGACACAAGGAAGGCTCAGATCGTCGTATTCGTTAGAGTACATGTACAAATTTGACGCTGAATCTGGTACGATTATGAAAGGGTTTGGGTTGTGATGGATGAGAAAAGGCCGTGAATCTCGCCTTGGGATGTGAGGAGTACTGATCTCGTACGAATTTGAGAAAAATGGCAGAGATGGCTGAGAATGGGCAGAGACGAATCTGGTATTGGGTACAAGTACCTGAGAAAGAGGATAAAGATGGCTGAGAAAGGGCTGAGAAGACTCTGGTATAGAATCTCGTTTCAGGTTGAGAAAAAGGTATGCAATCTCGGATTTGATGGTGAGCTGAGAGATATGACATGAATGGTCGGAATTGTTGTGTTTGGCGGGAGGGATGAGTACGTTTGACAACTTACTCGTGGGTGTGTGCGAAGCACGACGGAGCACCGACGAAGCATGATACGAGGTTTACGCGAAAGAAATATAAATCGTATGAACTTGGAACATATTTCGATTGAGTTTGTGTGCGATGATTGGCTAAACAACGATGACAACAGTTGTTGGAATTAAAGAAGCATTGCTTGCAAAATGCAAGATATGTTGATCCTCTTTTGTCTATCAATTAGCTTCTAAAATGAGATATTAATAGAAGACAATTCTATAGAAGCAGGGATACTAGATAGGATTATGTTGTTATAGGTTATTGGATTAATACTAGAATTCCTGCTATCTTTACGAAATCTTGTCGAGTTTTAGATATAGTATATAGAGAGTGAGTTGTGATTATTGTTGACATGGTGATTGTTCTATTTTAGGATGTAATTTCGTTTTTCTTATAAAAATGAAGTGGTAGACGCTCCTCACTTATTTAAAAAAAATCTATCAAAAATAAATTGTACCTAAAAAATCGAATAATTTTTTTATTTAGCAATAATTAAATATAAAAGATCAGACCGAGTCTTACCCACATTTTATTTTACAATTGATATCAACATATTAAATGTTGAGCTCGACAAAATAAAAACTATAATTAACCATAAAAATTGAAATCAACATTTTTCGAATTGAATTAATCGGATCGGTCAGGTTTAATAGATTAGTCGAGTTGGACTTACACTTTTAGCAAAAAGGCAAGAAATCAATTATGGATGATATATGTGAGATTTCTCCGATTTCGAATGCCACGTGCAATTTTCTCATATATTAAAATAATGGAGTTTTCCATTCTGCTTAAAACAGAGGATAACTCACGTCTGTAAAAGAGAAAATTTTCATAAAATGACCCAACAATAAGCCATATTATAAGTAATAGCCGAATGCACTTGAATAACTTTACAAATAGCCAGAAACACTATCAACATTATCCTCTCTTAAATTCTTCAATTATTTTATTATTTTTTGTTTTCTACTTGTCAATTTTTTAAAATTTTTAGAAAATAAGAACGCGATTAACAATAATATTTTAAATGAACTTCTCTAAAAGTTAATTATTTCAACTTCTGAAAAACGTGACTAACAGTAATCTCTATTTCCAGCATCATAAATGATGAGACTAAGGGGCATTCAAAATTTTGAAAGTGATTTAATATTTCGATTTTTTTTTTCAGAGTGGTTCAAAATCATGAATATTTAAAAAATATCAAATTATAAATTTATTTTTCAAAATTTTTATTCTAATTACATGATCAACTTTAAATTTTTCCTGAACCATAGCTCCGGCCATAACGAGACTCATGCAAAAAACATTAGATGAAATATAGAAACGTTATTAATATGAAATTAGACTACTTTTAATCTGTTTGAGACCAATATTAAATTCTTCCGTCTAAAAGTGGAAGAAACATTATTTTTCTTTGGGTTTATTGGGAAGTGCAGTTCTTTGTAATTGTGTGGGGGTCCTTGAATCGTTTTTCCAAAATATGCGGTGTGCGCTGCCGCGTCAAAGCGCACAGACGCGGCGCCGTGTTAAAGAGGGTTCCTTTTCACATTCTAAGAGCTGCACCGGAACTAATTCCCCGCTCCAGTTTCTATTCCCATCCCAGCCAGGGGCGGAGCTACAGTTATTTTGTTGGGTCCATCGACCCACCTGAAATGTAGAGATCCTTTACAGCAGAACTAATCTGTAATTAAAAAAAATACAAGAACCCATCTCAAAATCTCTCAAAACCTCAGGAACCCATCTGAAAAAATTACTCTCTCTGCACCCCGACTCCCGAGTCCAGATCTGCGCCACTCGACACTCGACAACCAGGCCACTCGCCGAGTCGCCGTCGTCGCCGATCCGCGTCGCCGCCCTCGTGTCTGTACCGCAGCCCCGTCGTCGCCGATCCGCGGTTTATTATTTTGAATGTTCGGTTTATTATTTTAGAATTTATTATGTTTTTCAGCAATTTTGTTGGTATTTTTTTCGATTTGAAATTTATGGACCCACCTAACGTGAATTCCTGACTACGCCACTGATCCCAGCATCCCTCAATATTCAATATTCCTTATTTGCTTTTCATTATTGTTTTCAATCGAGTACACAAAAACAAAAATATTATAAAAAAGATGAACTTGAGAAGAAAAGAAGCTTTTTATTACAGACTAATATATGATGCATTATCAAAAGTTCATAGAGGGATGCAGTCACCGGCGCTGTCATCTTACCCACCCAACAAAAAAGAGGGAATCCAGGCCGGTGGTTACAATATATTTTGTATTTAATTTAATAATTATAATATCCGAGGGGCCAAAAAGTAGAAGTCACATCAAAATCTCGCCGGATTTGCTGCTCCGGTCAGCTACAACCGAGATCCACACACACATAAATCCTACATAAAAACAAAGCATAAATAACTGGCATGTTAATGGTCCATACCAGTGATTTATAGCTCTTGTTTAATTTCCTAGAATAATTGAACTCATGTTAATTAAGCTACTTAGATGAAGAGATTCAGAAGCTGTGGAGCCTGATCGGTTGTTGTAACCGATTCCTCGGAGTCTTCGGATGGAGAATCCGGCCGCTTTCTCTTATCTTCGCTTGGAATCAGACACAGATTCAAATCGCATACCGGAGGCAAAACCGGTTCCTCTTTTGGAACATTCGTTGGTTTGTATCTTTTGGCAGTGGAGAAGGTCGACCAACCACCGGCCTTGGTGTTTGTATAAAGGCCGCCGTGTTCATCTGGCAACACCCCACCACTAAGTTCAGGTAACGGTCTGAGGGTGCCGCCTCGAAGCACCGTCTCTACGGCGGCTTGGCAAAGGTGCCAGTTGCTGGTCCAGAGTAGACCCACAGCACCATTTACTGGGTTGATGGTACGACCGACAGCTTCAAAGAGGAGAGACTGGAATAAAGCTGCTTGAAAAACAAAACAAAAATGGAGTTTGATTAGCCATTTTTCAGTAGGGATATTAATCCATGATACAAGTAGAGACAAGGTAGCAATTTTACATACATCTAAGTTTTACTCTAAAAGGATCTTGAATGAACAGAAATGTGCATAAGATGACAAGAACTTTATATATAATAACAACATACTTCATTAAATACAACCAACGAAATGTTAGAACTAAAGCAATTTGAATTCAAATTCTAAACGTGCAATTTGAAAGGTAAATGATATCCGTACCAGGCCGTTGTGGATCTGGTACAGCAGAGATGAATGAAAGTAAGCCGGCACGACCGAAGAACTTGGCAACAAAAACTGTGGCATGACCCTGCGCTTCGGGGCTCTCCATCCACTGGAGGCACGGCCGAAGCACACACGAGTCGCTGCATCCCTTTCGCAACACTCTACACCCGTTGCAACTCATTGTAACCCGTCAATCCTTTCTCTCATCCAACGATGGGAAAATACTAGTGAAGATCTCTGTAGAGTAGAGCAATTTCTTCTGCTTGGTTCAGAATTTGTTTCGAAGAGGTGGGGATGAGATTGTTACAGAAGGGAAGAGAAAGAAGAGATGTTTGGTCGAAGGAGGAAGATGAAGAGTGAGGGGGATATATAATGGGAAAGGAGACCAGAGTTGGGTTGGGGACTTGAGGTTAACCGTTAACCAGTGTTGGTTAAATGTGGGTTAAGTGAGTTGGGGTTTACAAGTTACAAAGGGAGGAAATAATTAAGTTCCAAGGTCGTGGGGAGGAGGGGAAGGACGGCTCCGTGTCTCCGCGGCTGGTCCCCTCTCCACCGTCCGATTCCTTTGGGGTGAGTTTCAGCCTTTCGATCCTCTCTTTTTGCTCTTATCCTGAGCCTCTCGTTTTCTTTTCTTCTTTCTCTGTCTTTTACTCTTTCTTTCTGATTTGATTGGTTCAGAAACGGTCCAGTGGTTTTCTGTGGTCATCCGTTGTGTGACCTACAGTTCATGCTTCTTCAAAGGGAGTGTGACTCAGTGACTGACTGACTGGTGATTTGGTTTTCTAGGGGGGTTTTGTGATCTTAGGCATTTTTTTTTTAATATAAACAAAAATACAATCAGCTGCCAGACTTTTTTAATTTCACATTCATCAAATTGAATTTTTTTTATTTATTGACCGAATAAATATTAATCAGTATTTGCAAATTTAATGCAACAAATGTAGCATACTTGCGTTCGCTTAAATTCTCCGAACAAAGCTTGTTCTCATATTATCTGAAATTTCCGTTTTTTTAAATAATTAATTTGGAGCACTTCTGTTATGGATAGAACCTTAACCTTTCAACGGTTCAGTGTAGTTTTTATTTGAAACAAGCATACTTGCGTTCGCTTAAATTCACCATTAATTTGAGGATATTATTATTATTTTGGATCGTTAGATTAAAATGAACGGGGTCATATTTGAACTATAGAGAGGCTTTTCTAATAAACCTGATCCGTTTGTTATACTCTAACGGTCCACGTGACGATAGTAGAACATTACCTTTTCTTTGTGAAAAGTGGATGATTTCATCGAGTTTGTGTAATATTTTTACTTTAATTGAGCAACTATATAGGTGACTTCTTTATTACACATAGTTGGACAAAAAAAAAAAAAAACGATTGCATCAATGGATAATAAAATCGGACAATCCGTTTAAAAACATCCATTAAGTTTGCTTAGTGATATTGGCAGGAACAGAGCCAGAATTTCAGTTTGGAGGTGCCTAGATCTATCGTTTCTACTTGTTGGAAAAAACTTTCAATTGTTTTTTTTTTGACTGACATCTAATAAAAAATTAAGAATATATCATATATAATTGAGATCACACGTAATTGCAGAAAGATATTATTATTATTTGGTGCTTAAATGCATAAGATACATTGTGGCTTCAATTTTCTCATTGCAAGTTTTTATGGTATTTCTTTTTTATTTATATTATTTTTTTTTCAAGATTTCGATATTTCTTTTATTTTTCATGTTTGTTGGAAAATTTTAATCGATAACAAACAAATGAAAAATGTATAGATATTAATTTAATTCATTTGGTCATCTTAATTTTTATGTAAAAAATACAATAGTTCCCAAAAGATTATTCTTGCACTGAATTGAAGGTTTCATCGTTTTAGTAACTTCTTTTTCAAAAGCAAGGATCAACAATAGAAGTATAAAAATATAGAACATGGGAAACGATACAAGTTTAGAACAAGAGAAAATATTTTGTAATCAGGGTGGGGCCAACGGAGACAGAATCGCCAGCGAAATACAACCTGTTAGAGAGATGGAGATGAGATCACCACCCGCCGGCGAGATAAGAGAGATAGATAGATTGTAAAACCAACATCGTCACGTCGATGAGGACAAAAGTGGGAGAGTCGGAGAGACATATAGCGAGGGTGGGGAGATGAGCGATTTCAATATTTTGGACAGCAAGAGAAGGGCATGAACCTAACCTCTTTGAATCAAATTAAATGTTAGGTTTATTTTGGAGGGAGCTAACTCGTAATTTACTATAACAAATACTGGAAAACCTATAAGCAATACTGTTTTTGAAAAATATTGGGGGGGGGGGGTGTTAGGCACCCCCAACACCCTCCTAAATGCGTCCATGCATATTGCTATCTGCTTAATTGAAACATATATTAACTATGATGCATATAGAGTAAGTTCCAAACAAAGAAGATAGAGTAAAATATAACAATTGATGTCGAATTATAATCATAAAGACTATATTTTATGGGAGTTGATACAAGGACACACTCATCGATACACTCATCAATACGAACTGAAGGCGTCCAGTTACAATCATTTTGCACATTGATTTAGTTATTATACATATTATTTCTGTTATTATACACATTAATTTAGTTATTATGCATAATCTTTTTGTTATTATGCATATAATTTTTGTCATTATGCACATTGTGGTATGACCATATATTCATATAGATGCATAATAGTTCAAATAATGTGCATAACAATTCAAATAACATGCATAATAATTCAAATAACGTACATAATAACAATTAGATGCATAATAAAAAAATAATGTGTATAACAACAAAAACAATAGTTTCATAACGTGCACAACAGTTCAAATAACATGCATAATTGTTCAAATAATGTGCATAATAATAATTAGATGCATAATAAAAAAACAATGTGCATAACAATTCAAATACAATGTGCATAACAATTCAAATAACATGCATAATAGTTTAAATAACGTACATAATAACAATTGGATGCATAATAACAAAAATAATGTGTATAACAAAAAAACAATAGTTTCATAACGTGCACAATAGTTCAAATAGCATGCATAATTGTTCAAATAATGTGCATAATAACAATTAGATGCATAATAAAAAAAAACAATGTGCATAACAACTAGAACATCAATAATGTGCATAATAACTACAACAATGTGAAAATTGAATGCAAGTGAATGTTGGCTCAAACAATGTCTTCGCATTTGTCGACTTGCAAAACCTTTTGGAATTTTACCATTTGGCTTGTGTTTTAGAATTCTTGCAGGATCATTTTGCAAAATTAAAAAGATAAGCAAGAAATAAGCAAAATCATCACGATCTAGCTCGAAGACTATGGTAGTATATTCTACTCATGCTAAAATTAATTTAAGAAAAATTGGACTTGAGATAATATGCAAAAACACCAGCAAAAACATCATTTTACCATGAACCATTGCAACAGTTGAGCAAAGCCATTTCGAGTCAGAACTTACCATTGCACAATAGTTCTGAAGAGTTGCAACGATTGACCTAAATTGCCTCTTTGAAATGTGTCCAAACGGCTCGATTTTTTGGCAGCTTCTCAGCCATCGTTATAACAGTTGTCCAACCGTTGTAACTGTTTGGAGTAGAGAAGCTTTTTAACCTATATTTTTGCAATGCTATAAAAGGGGTTGCTCCTCATTTTTGTTTCCAATCTTCCTCACACCTTTATTTGAAAATCAAAACAGCGGCCGCCTTCCTCCATTAGAGCCAAAAACCTAAATAAACCTATTCGTCATTTCTCAAGTCTAATTAAGCTAAATTAATCTAGTATTGAGTGAGAGATTGCTTATTAGATTGGTTTTATCATCATATTCTCTATTTTTGTGTTTGTGAGTTATTCAATTGAGGCTTGATTCTCTACCTTGGTGTGTAAAGAGATCAAGTTCGACTTTGTAATAGACGAGTGATTTAGTGAAGCGAACCGGGCGTTTTACCGCAAGAACCGGTGCGTCGAGGTTCCATAAACGTAGGACATATCAAGTGGCACGACGAACTCCGTTAACACATCAAGCTTTTCTCTTCTTCTTTATTTAATTGCATTTGCTTATTGCTTGAGAAATTGATTAGTAGAGATTGAATTGCTAGTTGGTCAATATTTTTAAAATTGTAATTAGGTCCCTTGCTATTGTAGAAATTGAAATTAGCACTAAAACCTAGGCGCCTAGGTTTATCACTGAATTCAGTCGAGTGTTCAGTCAATTAGATGCATAATAATTACTAACAATGTGTAAATTGAACTCAACTAAACGCGTCCAGTGATATCGATGAGCGTAATGATTGTCAATGATTGTCGTGTCGCCGAAACATTTTTCATATTTTATACCAGAAGGATTTTCTTTGAAGCAAACTCGTTTGTTTGCTTTTGTATTTTGGAACTTGAGTTATAAAGATCTGTATGCGGATCAGTAGATTTGTTTTGTTATTTGATGTTGATGCTTGAGGTCCAAAATTAATGTGGAAAGTTCTATTTACACCGAAAAGTATATTGTTGTTTTTTACATAGAAAATTTTAGATGTTGGGACCATTTATTCTAAATTTGAGGATATTATATCACTATGGTTAACTCTATTATTTTGCATACAAATTTTTTAAATAAATTCTAATAACTTGTAAATATATCTCTATAGATAATCATGTTTCAAATTCCATGTAATTTAAATTTCTTACAGTCTTCATTATGTTGTTGGAGGATCAAATCATAATAAAATTTGAAACAGATCATAAATCTACAAGTGTAAAAATTTATTTATTAATTATTATTTTCAAATTTAATGTCAAAAATTATTATTAGGTTTCTCAAAATGACTCATTACTATCAGGTACTCATTTTCAAAATTATTCACTGTCGAGATAAATTCATGAAACTTTTGAATTGAAACAACAGTTTATGTTTTTTTTAATTCAATAAATAGTTTAAAAAAATTGGCACACATTCTACACTTGACAACAGTTCGCTCCAGGGATGTACAAATATCGGATAGGAACAAATAATTGTCTTATCGTATTTTTATTTCATAAAAAAGTTCGAATATGGATATGGATATGGATCAAATATTAATCGGATACTTGATGAAAAAAATATATCAAATATCGAATGGATACATATACACAAGTAATATAATTTGGATAATTAAAAAATATTAATTTGATGTATGTTTATCCAAATGCATCAATGAATTATAAAAATATGATACATAATCACAAATTAGATTTGTAATCTACATACAAATGCCAAAAAAAAAACATAAAATATACATTTTTTTGTTATGAGTTCAGATCTGATCGGATATACGGATATCTTGGATAATTTCGGATACATTAGATAATAAACGATCAAATATAGATAAATGATAGCTAAACTGCATTCTTATTCGTTAAAATTTTCAAATACGAATATGAATACAGATATCCTCAGTTACGAATAAAAATCAGATTATTTTTATTTTTTTTGGAATATGAATAAAAATAAAATCGGACATTATCCAATCCATTTACACCCTAATTAACTTGTCGGCAGTGTGTGAAAGGTCACAATTAATGCTGAATCAGTCGAGAGCCGTGCGTATGTAATTCTATACAGATAATAAATTTAGTCATTATTTATATATACATATATATACATATACATATATATATATATATATATATATATATATATATATATATATATATATGGAGGAGGGTTCCAATGCCTACTTTTCTTGTGCCTCATCATGCTCATTAACTTAAAAAAATAATTAATTAATTTTTTAAGTTAATGGGCATGATGAGGCACAAGAAAAGTAGGCATTTGATCCCTTCTCATATATATGAGTATGGCTAATGTGAAAACGTTTGAACTTCGGTCGAAGTGCAAAAGTTTCACATTAGCCAACTCTTTGTGATCAAAATTTAAATTTAAGTTGCTCAATAAATTATTCATATCAAAATCTTGTAGGAAATCAAATTTCGTGATTTTTAGAGCTTTCTAGCTATATTTTAAATATTTTTTAAAAACAGTCCAGTTTAATATTAAAAAAACATGACCTTTTCAGGGCTGTTTTTAAAAAATATTTAAAATATAGGTAGAAAGCTCTAAAAATCACGAAATTTGATTTCCTACAAGAATTTTATATGAAGAATTTATTGAGCAACTTAAATTTAAATTTTGACAAAAAAAAGTTAGCTAATGTGAAACTTTTGCACTTCGGCCGAAGTGCAAACGTTTTCACATTAGCCATACTATATATATATATATATATATATGAGCATGACTAAAATAATATGTATAGTACATCCCATTTCGCACTATGCGGTCATTTATATTTAATTTGGTCATTAAATTGATATTTAAGTTGCTTAATAAATTCTTCATATCAAAATCTTGTAGGAAATAAAATTTTGTAATTTTTAGAGCTTTCTTGTTATTTTTTAAAAACAGTCCAGAAATGTCAATTTTGTAGTATTAAATCTGGACTGTTTTTAAAAAATATTTAAAAAATAGCAAAAAGCTCTAAAAATCACGAAATTTGATTTCATACAATATTTTCATATGAAGAATTTATTTAGCAACTTAAATCTCAATTTATTGACCTATATATATATATATGCATAGTATGAAATAGGGTGTACTATGCATATTATTTTAGCCATGCTCTCTCTCTCTCTCTATATATATATATGAAGTGAGTTTAAGATACTTTTTTGAAAAAAATATAGTTAGTTGATGCGCATTTATCACCTCATCAGATAGTTTAAATACTAAGTCTGTTTAAACATAAAATTAAGCTAAAATTCCAGTTACTCATTTTTAATATAGACACTATAATTTGAACATTAAGTACTAGGTTACTGAATTTATTTTGAAAATGCAATATAATACAATAGTCAAACGAATTGCTATCACCGCTGAAGAAAAAAAGGAACAAAAAAGATTCTGAAACCAAACAAATACAATGAATTGAAGCGAACCAAACCTTCAACTTGAATCATGGATGGCACTATAACCGCTAATTTTAATAATATTTTGTGCCTTCCAAGAAACCGCTATGCAAAGATTTCATTTTTAATTCCAATTCTGAAAATATTCAGGAGTTTTGATTCCTCTGAAAAACAACAAATTTATGGGACATTAGGTTGGGAAAATGACCTCTTTTTTTTTCCTGAAAATGTGCATCGCCAAGATTTATATCTAAGTCGCCATCATAACCTATTCTTAATTAGTTATTGACTTGTTCTGTTTTAATTGACATATTATGTCATGTTATTGCAATTTGCGGAAGGCAGTGGGTCCAAAATTATTTATGTGACAATTGTAATTGAACTAGAAAGTGTTTGGCATAGACTCATAGAGCCATAGAGTTCATATATATATGTTTCACAAGGAGAAATGCTATTATGTTTTGTAAAGCACGTGTTTTGCGATTGTAGATCATTGAATCACGCTTTGTGATTCATGATTGAAAATTCTGATTCACAATCACAAAACACGTATTTTGCAAAAGCATAATAACATTTCTCATTTCACATGATATGATACATACATCGCAACTAACGGATGAAATAAACTTCGTGTAATTTTGTAATTTCACATGATATGATACATACATCCCAAGTGTAACAAATTTATATTTCGACTTAGCACCTTTTTTTTAAACTATATATAAACTGTATATCAAATTCGTTATTACTTCCTATGGGATAATGCCACCTACAATTAACGTTTGTATATGTTTGTCTGATCACGTGAAATAGACAGACTTTCTAATTAATCTAAAATAAAAGGTTCTCTGCTGTTGTGTCAGATTATAGTTAAACAGACATTACGTATAAAAAACAAAATGCTCTAAAAAGTATTTTTCCTTGATCACTTAAAAACCAAAATAATAATAAAAGCACTATTTGACATACAAAAAATGTTAATTACATTGTTTTTTTTGGTACAATCTTTTCAACGAATTTTTAACAGAGACAAAAGATCATCTCTGCAGCTACGCACCTATAAAGTAAAATTCAGAGCTTCGTTATCAGATATTCCAAATTTGCAACTATTTCGGACATAAATACTAATTTAGAGAAAACGACTTTCTACCTGTTGTATTAATTACCCCAAAATAAGTTCAAAAAAGTATATGTAAAGCATAATTAGTGCAAACCACAAACCACTTGCTCATGAATCAACTCGTAAGTTTGATTTTTTTATTTTTTTGTAAATACTTTGAATAACTTGACTTCACTTTTATTTTCAAAAAGCTGCGAGATTATTTGTCCTTGCTAATAAATCAAGCAACTATTATTAACTCAATTTTTAAAGCATATCAAGATTTTTTAAATTATCCGAATAATTTGTGTACGATCACAATTAGTGTGAAGTTGATTTCATCAGATTTGATTAGGCTGTAGAAAAGTTCCCTATTTAAAAGTCAAAATCCCATTCCGAGCAAGTGAAAAATATCCAAACCAAATCAGAAAATTAATACGATATGATTCGTGGGGAACGAGAGGAGGAGAAAAAGGGTGGTGTCATGATAGGAGAGATACTAGTATTGTATGTATGGGGGGACAACAATATATTCTCTGAGAACACAAGTTGGAGGCCTCAGGATTGGATGGACCGATTTTTTTAAAAGTAGAAATTAAATAAATAAAAAATAATTAAACAAAAAAATTGACTTGAAAGCTCCAAAAATAATATAAATCAGAGTTTTCAACACTGATTTATATTTGGGAGAGAGGAGAGAGGAGAGCGCGCTGCAGAGTTTTGAAGGAAAATGAATAAGTTAGGATTGCGAATTCTGATCTATAGCGTTTTTTCTATAGAACGGTGTTGTGAACATCGTCTTATATCTTTTCTATTAGTTCAAGAGATGCAATTAAAGTTCAGGATTGACAACACCGTCCATAGATTATAGATTTATAGGTCAGAGTTGAAAACTCTGATCTATGCTATTTTTGAAACTTCAAATTTAATTTTTCTGTTTAATTATTTTTTATATATTTAATTTCTATTATTAGAAAAATCGGTTGGATGGAAGTAGAGGTAAAGAGAGAAGGAGAGAGAAAGGAAGAGAGGTTGAGGTTGAGGTTCTCTCTCCTACCAATAATTGCACTTACAAATATCGCTGCCACCTGATGATGGATGAATCACAATCACCAGTTGATTGTAAGATTTGTGGATAGATAAATAGCTTTTGGGTTTTATTCACCGAAAAGGATTGGCGATTTCGAGTCTCCAAGTATTTGCCTTCGCCATTGCTTTTGTAAACAATACAGTTATTCTCTTTTTCTTAAAATCTATTATTGGATTTATTCTTTGGAAGCTGATATATACAGAGGGAGGCGGATTCAGAAAATTTTTTAGGATGGTTCAAAATTTCGATTTTTTTTCATAATGGTTCAAAATCATGAATATTTAAAAAAAATCTAAATTATAAGCCTATTTTTCAGAATTTTTTTTAATTACATGATTAATTTTGAATTTTTTTCCAGGATAAGTTAGCTGATTTACCCTGGATCTATGTAGCTCCGCCCCTGGATATATAAATATGTTCGTCGATACACGTGTTGTCATGCAAGTTAAATGCGTCACTGTACGTGTTATTTTGTAGTGAAAAATAATCATACATGTTAAAACATTTTGTTATACATATTAAGTTAAAGAAATAAATTTCGATATGCTTAGCATGCATAACAAAGCGTTAACATGCATAATTAATGTTTTTCAGTACAAAATAATATACAGAACGACTGATTTAACATGCATGATAACTTGTTTATGTATAACGACACACGTATAGATGAGGTATCGATGATGCGTATCGCTGAACCATTTTCCTTATTTTTTTTATAGATGCTTGGTATGTTTTAAAAAAAATATTCGGGTGGTGGAACATTTCAAGATATCTTGTATCTAATTTTTGGATTTGATGATGAAAATCAACTCTTAAAAAAATTGGTGCCATATGATCCTTTAAATTCAGTAAAGAATTATTTCTTCTCTGTTATTTTACAACCCCTCGTTTTTCTTTGGTATGGTATGACTTGGTTCTGAAATCTCCAAACCTGAAATTCCCCTGTTATAAAAAGAGAAGTTATGAACTTACGATGCATTGCGCATGCAACAACCTGTTGCTTAAAAGTAGAAAGAAAATACTTACCCTTTTGTTAACATTTTAAGAAAAAAATAATTAAAGCAAAAGAAAAGAAAGTCGGAGAAAAGTCGCAAATCACATATTACCGAATCGTATTCATTTTTTTGTGGTCTCTCTGTACACCTTAATTTGAATCGTCGGATTAAAAATAAACGTTCGACCGTCACTAATATAATTCAAAAAAGAACCGTTGGTTTTAACCTGACGATCTAAATCAAACTGCACAGAGAGCGCACCAAAAAATACGCGCAGAGAATTTCGTTTCACATATTATCTGAATTAGGCAGGCTTGGGCACATGGGCTTGTGTCTTCTTGCTGAACCTGGCTTTACAAAAGGAATCAACTGGGCTTAAAAAGGAAATGTTATTCAACTTTCCACGTGTTACCCCAACCCAAACACATTAACAAACAATACATACAGATGCCTAGAACAAGTAGAGATGCTCCCAAACAAAATAATAATACACAAACACGTGAAAGGGACCAATAACAATTTCATAGCAATTCTAGTGTGTTAATTATCATACGAGGACAAGGACGAATTCATATCTCCTTGAATTATAATAGCTGTTCGTCTCTGATTCTCAACGCTGCTATAGCGTTTTTGATCTGTCTGCATAGTAATTGCTACAGCGTCGCTACAGTACTTACTCAGTAAAACTGTTCATTCTTTTTTGAAAATTTCTGTCCATTCCAGAAGATACAGATTCGACAAGGACAAGGATCTGTTGCATCAAAAATCAAAAGCAAAACAAATAATCCTAACAAACAGAAGGTAGTAAGATCATTTAGGAAAGAAGTCATCCTGGAGAAATATAACAACTCTTTAATACTAGCAATCTTATAGGTTAAACAAAGAAGAACAAGTAGGTTAATTTTATTACAGAGTGTAAGACATGATTAATAACAAAACTACATTTAAAAACTAATGGTAATTTCACAATGCTTCAAGTTGTCATTTTTCCCCTTTAGATTTCTGAAATTGAACCACTTCAGTTTCATTCTGGTCCAAATAGATTAAATTTTAAAGATGACTTTCCTTCAACAGCCGACAATAAAATAGGGTCCCTCCATGTTTCAAAAATTAGTAAGTATTATCATTACCTTACGAATAAAACTGAAATTACTAATTATTATCATTAATTTACTAACAAAAACGAAATTAAACTAACCTACTCCACGAGGCCTCCGGTACCATCTCCGAGCCGAAATAAACAAGACACTATAGCAAAAGTGTTTATACAATACTAATCCAAAAAGTCAAAATCTCTTACAATCTTCAATAGAAACTTGCAAGAGTATAACAAAATAAGAATCCAACGGATCAAATAGATCAACATGAATCAAACTAGAACAAAAGATCTTTCAATGATTTTTGTCTAAACAAAACGAGAATAGAGAATTGGCTTTCCTATGAACTCTCAAATCTCTAACAATGACTAATTGAGGTTTAGATGCTTGAGGGATGTCTCAATGCTCTTTGATTGTTTGAAAGCTTGTACGAGGGGTTTTCACACTTTCTCAAAAAGTCCGCATCAATATATATAGGCATCAGCTCCAATCTGCACCTCTATCCTAAAAAAACTATTATAATGATTTTCAAACTCGTTATAACGAGTTGCAATGATTCCAAATCTGTCCTTCCGTGTCTCTGTCGCTGACATCCGAGATCCTCTGATCTCCAGACTCGTTATAACGAGTTGTATCTAGTTATAACGAGTCATAACTAATTATAACGAGTTGCTATAACGTTATAGCAATGCACCTCTCGACCATTTTTGTATTTAGTCGAATTTTGTCTTCTTCCTGATTCATTATAACGAGACTCCATCTCGTTACAACGGATGGTTGGTTTGATGTAGATTTCCAGCTTGACATGTGTTCTTTTGAATGGTCACAACTCTGATTTCAACGTTCTTTGTTGCGTTGAAAACTCACGACGAGATCTACATGCGATATATGACGCATCCCGTACCAAACACTTTTCACGTCCATTGAAAATCGTTTGATGTCTCAAAACTCTACCTTAAAATTCTCATCAAGAAAATTGTAAAATTCAAATTTTATCGTTTTTCAAATCGCCAAACCAAGGAGTTGTTTTCTCCAACAAATAAATATAAAACATGTACCAGTGTTTTGGATGGTCCTTTCATACACAAAAAACACACAGCACACACTTGGTAATGCAATGCGGAGGACAACTACTTCCTACAAGTTCCATGTCGAATCCAATTAGAAAGCCAATAATAATCCTTTAACATCAA
>CAXKVX010005047.1:0-12593 GCA_964058865.1 Eleocharis quinqueflora
ATAGCATTAGTGTTCATCTTTGCATTTAGTAAATTTCAAGTTAATATTAAAAAATGGATGCTTGTTCTCGCAATAATTGAATGCGTGTAAGGATTGAAAAATTTTATTGGAACAATACAGTACGTGTACAGATGTACTTGTATTATCCCATAATAAAGGTCAACTAGCCTTCCAAACTAAGCCTCCGCTAATTATATATGGATTATATAGCTAAATTTCGTATCAGATCCAGTTCGAAGAATCAGTGTTAGCATCCATGTTTGCATTTAATAAATTTCAAGTTATTATCCAAAAGTTGACACCAGTTCTCGAAATAGTTGAATGCGGTACAAGGATTGAAACTTTTTTGTGGAATTATACCAGTACTGCTATTCTTCCATAATAAAGGACTACTAGGCTTCAAAATTAAGCCTCAGTCAACTATAGAGTGTATAAATAAACTTCATATGTAACCGATATCTACCGATCGATCTCTAACCATGCAATTTGGCTTCAAATAGGCCACAATTTGTACTATCAAGTTCAATAAGAATGAAAGAAATCAAGTAAAAAACAACAGAAGAAGAAAGAGAAGTCAAGATTGGTCAAAATAGTACCAATACCAAAGCAGGTTGGTACATGTCAGATGAAATTCATCACACATTGTACAAAACTCCACAGAAGGTAGGAGATAATTGAGGCCTAATTGAACAAATGAGGTTTCCATCAGGTTTAATTTAACTTAGTTGCTACACTGATGATTGCAAACCCTATGTTAAAATACAAGCACATTTGTGTTATAATACTTCCTTTAGTTTTGAAAACCTACCTACAATAGACAGCATGGATGCCCCATGCAGGAGAGTTGAGAAAGGTCAAGTTTGAAATGAGAATTTGCTTGGAACTAACAAACTCCACCAGATGCGGCCTGCTATAATTCAATTTGTTGCTATGGTACCATTCCCACCATATAGAACCCTGACCATCTACCACACCGTCATTTCCTATTTGAACAGAACAGTAAAGAGAGAAACAGTGTTACCAGACTGACAAAATTAATGGCGTATGATATATAAATTTCAAGAACTTATCATATACACCACTTCAATATGAACGTATTAGTTTTTTTTTTTGTACTACCAAAAGTATATTCAAATCTACACTATACATCAAACAATTTTGAAAATCCTTTTGTTTGTGAATTATTTGTTTCCAATATACCCTTGCCCTCTTAATTCATACCTTTCAAAATATTCAATAAAGGATAGAAAGTAAAATCTCAAAGTGCATGGACAAAAAGCAAACATAGCATTTCCTTCTCCCCATACAATAAAAAGATCTCAGAATACAATTCAACAATATGGAAAATAATATCTGCTATTGCTGCCTAAACATCAAAAGAAAACTTTTTCAAAACTAATATGCCATGTTCTTTTTTCAATAAATAAGCTGCCAACGTACTTTAAATCTGGCAACACGACCTTCAAGAATTGTAAAGACAGAAATTATCAGGCCTCAGCTCATTTACCTTTTGTTGGGTCCCATATTGATTATCAGATTAGAGTTAACAAGATAAGGAAATATAAAATAACATACCAGTGATAACAACATCAGTAATATTGTATCCATTAATCAAGCTGCGATGCCTGGGGCCTGGAAGATCGATACCTTGACCATACGATGGCAACGGCTCCACTTTAGGCCATTGGGACGAATCCTGAAATTGAAAATATAACATTAGACAAACCTCTACCATACAATTCTCGACAATTTCGCCATTGCTCCTATGGGCTCTCTTCTATTTCAAATTAAGTTAATAATGATGAGCTTGGTTTCCACTTTCCAAACATGCGATGTCATTTCATTGCTGATCCAAACCCAATATTTCATCACATTTTGTCATTGGATCCTAAACTGGTCCAGCAATTTATTGAATCTCATTCTTCTTTTTTCCCCCTTTTTCCTGTAAAACTATTTAGATTACATTATGTTGGCATATATATAATTGCAAGCATGAAACCAGCTTGGTTCACCAACCCAAAAAACTAAGGTAATTAATGTCATCTGGACTACCAAATAAATTTCCGAACTTAATCACATCAAACTTCAAAGAAATTTTCTATTTTATACAACAGAATCCATCTAAACAGCTGTACTTTTGCTGCTTCCAACCTTTTCAGAAATTCTTCTTTCATTATGAAAATTTGATCTCACCAAATAGGATTTGAACTTGTGACCTACCAATTAGGTGAATTTAAAAGCTGCATTAAATAAGATAAAAATGAAAGGAGAAAATTGAACCTCGGTTGCAATTATCGTCGCCCCTCGTTCCAAGAAGAGTGTAAGGCGGCTTGTTAGGTTGAAACTGCCAGTCAACCATTTACCTTTTGGCACGTACAGCTGAGCCCCGCCTTTATCTGTAAACGACTTCAGATAGAAAATTGCATTCTGAAAAGCGAGTGTATTTAGGGTTTTGCCATCACCCACCGCCCCAAACTCTGTGATTGTGACGCTGTGTGGCCTTGGTGTCAGTCTCGTGCTGCTCTTGCATTGGTCATTTGTTTCCTTTTCTATTATTTGACCAGCACATTTACCAATGCCATTGCTCACGTCAGATGCTAGTGCAGAGAGGAATAGTAGGACTGCCTAGACAAAATAATGTGCATGAAATTTTTGTTAGTTACCAGGATTATAATATGTGAATTTTCATCTCTACCGGCCTGAACTGGTACAAGAAGGTTTGCTTTATGTTTTTCTCAGATTCAAGTTTCACTGGCGTGGTACTGCACTGGTTGCCACACTATACGGAAACCCTAGGTTAAGGGGTATTTGGTGAAATTTCCAGTTGCCAGTTCTTGAAACTAAAAAACAAAAACAAAATCTGATGCATTGCTGGAGCTTTTGTGGGAGAGTGAGACTGGGTATCATGAAACTGCTCTAGGAATGCTAAAGAGAAGAATTTAACATAAGAAGGACCAAAGGAGAATGAGATATTTCTATTTTGGGAAGACAGGCTTAAAAGGTAGGTACAGTAAAAATTCAAAGAGAACAAGTTCTTTCTGTACCAGAGTAATCTTTTTTCTTTTCTTTTATTACTGCAATGTTCTGTCTGAGATTATCAGCATGCAAATAACATTAATAATTCGTTTACTCTGATGAGTAATTAAGTTTGAAGTTTGAACCATTTAGAAAATTTACAAGACAATACTGGAAAATTATTAATACTTCCAACATCAGTACAACTAATAATAATTTTGGTGAAATACTGGGCTTAATTAGCAAAATGATTCTAAGAAGCTAGTATTAATTTTCTCAGAAAAAATAGTTATACTGACTAGAGTAGGAACTCAACTTATTTGAGTTAATATAAATAGTAACAATTGAAACGAGATATTAGGCTTGAGAAGTATTCAGATATTGTAGCAACAGAGCAAAGGATGTTGAAATAAACAAAAATATTTGACGCCCCAAATGAGAAGGCTTTTGCAAAAATGAGAACAAGTTCCAAAGACCAAAAAGCAAGATCTTTCCAGCTGGGGCATAGATAAAAGAAAAAAAAAATATAATTGCCAGCTTATTATATAAATAAAAGAATAGAACACAAAATTTCAAAATGGGATATCGCAATAGGTAGATCATTTTATTTCAAAAGTAATCATGGAAGGTTTGGAAGTAAAATATACGAAAATAAAAAATATATATTTGGAAGTTTCACGCCCTTGTATTTTTTTCCTTTGCAAGTATGGATTACCCATTTGTGATTATATCGAATTATGAATAAAAGAATGTGAATTGATCGCATAAAATGCAAAATTAAGAGAGAAAAAAAACCCATGAGAAAACGTACTTACTAGACTCTTCATCCGCCGCTTTGAACAGGGAAGCGACAGCAGAAAAGAACAAAAATCAGAGCAGTAGCTCTCCACCAGAGAGAGAGAGAGAGAAGATGAAGAGGGAGAAACAAACAGTAAACGGAGAGACTATTGGAGAGAGGAGAATATGAGGGGATTGGAATGGTGGGGGAGAGGGAGAGGGAGAGGGAGAGGGAGAGAGAGAGAGCGCGACAGAGCGGCACAAGAGCAAATAATAATCAGCAGCTGGAGAGAGCTTATAGCAAGAGAGAGAACAAAATTAGAAACAATAAAACACAATTGTAGAAACATTCAACATTATAATTATTTCGCACATTTTCGCATGTATACCCTTGCAAGAACTTTTTATCCACAGAACACCCCTAACAAAAATATCCTAAGTCAGGCTGGAAGTTTAGGTCATAATTCTTCTGAAAATAGTTCAATTTTAAAGTATTATTTATAAGAAAAAGTTGTTTAAAAACAAAAAGAAATATTCGTTTATACAAATTTCATCGTTTATAAATGCGAGCATGCACAAAGTAATGTAAAGTTATTTGCAGGGTTAGGCATAGAATTTTGATGTGAGAGTAGAATAGTTGGTGTAGAAGTTAAAACTTAAAATTAAATTCAGGTGCTCAGGTAAAAGATTAAGAAGAAAGCAATAGAGAAGTGACATTGAAAAGCTATTCTTTGTCTCTCTTATTGTATCTTTTCTTTTCTTTTGTTACTAAAATACATAAATAAACATTTTGTTTTGAAATGAACGTTATGACCTCAAACCTTATAATTATTTTCATGAATCTATTCTTGGCGCATGTGTTTGTGATTTATTAATTTTAAGACTTTCTGTGTATTATTTGTATGCTGGCCGGGTAGGTTCAATGTTCATCAATGAATATAAATATAATAATTAAAGTAGGTAGAAATTATTTATTTAGTATTTAATTATTTGTTTATGAGTGAATTGGCAGTAGTAGGAGGAGGTAGAGTCCGTATCTGTTGTTATTCTTAGGGATAACAGGATTTTGTTGTTTTTTTATTCGATCGTTAGATTTTCACGCAGATGAACGTACGGTATAGATGAATTGCACGGGATTCAATATATTATATATTTTAACTGTTAGATAAAAATTAGACGATCGGATCTGAGAAAAACAAAATCCTATTATTCTCCAAAATAACAGCAGATATGAATTCGTAACAGGTAAAGAGAGAAAGAAAGATAAGAGAAGGTGTGAATTGTAAAATGATACATTCATACATACATAAGGAAGCTGGGCCCCGCTGGCTAGAGTAATTATACGACACCACCATCATCATCATCATCATCATCATCATCATCATCATGTTTTACTTAAATCTTAATGCTGGTTAAAAAGGTAAATAAATGTACATCTGTAATTGTACGCTCATACACACACAATCTCATGTTGCTAATCTGTCAGTGCCACGCCAGCTATCATTCAGACACTCAGACACGAATCTATATAAATACAATTATACAAATACAAACACGTTAAATTAAACTACTTTTTTTATTTTCTTACGTTTATCTGGATAGAACTTGTTGATTACGGAGGCATTAAATAAATTATTTTATTTTTTCAAAAAAATTATTCTTATAATCTCTACTATTCAAATATTTTTGTACTTTCAAAATATAAAAATACTACACTCTTAGCTTCTTAATATTTCGTCTGTATCATTCAAAATTGAGGAAATTTCAGAAACTCCATTGATAATTAATTCCTTTCATGTTAGCTATCCAAAATCGTTGCTACCTTCTTTTTGCCATTTTTTTAAAAAGACAAAAATGCTTCTATTATAGCTACTTCGGATTCGAGTTCACTCTGGCCACCACTAACCTCGTCACTGGTGTAGCTTCGTAGGATGTCATAATTGACTCTGAAATCGATTTTGGGAAATGAGAAGGTCAACTAGTGTCGGTACAAAAGGAGAAGAGAAGGGAAAGAAGTCATGATAGGTGCATTTTGTTTTTTTTAAAGTGGCAAAAAAGAAGGTAGCAGCAATTTTGGGTGGCATATATAAAAAAATCGATTCTGTATGACATTTTTGAGATTTCGAGGTCGAACACAGAGACAAACTGATTCAATTCTCAGATGCAAACTATTTGATTTAAACTACAGAAAAGTAAATAAATTTGTTTGATTTGGGTTGGTGCTTTTGAAATTAAAATAAACTTATGCAGTGCTAAAAGATTGCAAAACAGATCACAAACAATGTTGATAACTAGTTTTGATAGGGTTACTATCCACTACTTGTTCAGTTTGTTAAGTAAAGAATTGTTTTATATTTAGAATAAAGAAGGCACAGTTTTGTCAAAAGCAAGTATTCACATCTCTATGATCATACAAATATTCAGAGTAATACAATTATCATTTGTTAGGAAATACAATTATACTAAACCAGACTCATTAAAATCAATTGCTCTAAATCAATAGGCAAGGCCCCTAATTCACATAGCAATCAATTATATTACTTCTTTTGTGTCAGATCTGAATGCTATGAAACATATCAAATCTCAGATTTTGTAGTTTCTTAGAAAAAACAATAAAATCAAAGAGCAATTCAGGATTCAAATACAAAACATATAGATTGATACTTGAACAAACATTATAAGAGTTTCAAGTTTACAATTTTAAAAAGAACAAAAATAAACTTAGTCATACATGACTAAGAATCAAAGGCAAATAAATATAATAAGAAATAGAAGTAGATGAGATAAATTATGTCACTATATCGTATCATGTCTTCTCTGAATTTCAGTCTTTTGCACTTCACAGTCTCGGACAGTCAATAGTCGGCGACTCCTTTAGCAACTTGTCGACACCTCTATTTAGATCTGCAAAATTTCGACAAAACTTCGGCTTCGTGCTTGACCCCGACAACACCGACTCTAATACCAGTTTGTTGATTATGAAGGCACTAAACAAACTATTTTATTAATCTCTAAAAAAAATATTTTTACAACCTCTACTACTAAAATATTTTGTAACTTCAAAATACTATATCCCTAACTTCTTAATATTTTCTAACCTCCTAACTACTACTAGCTCTCTCTTACAAGTGAATTATATTTGATTGCTTTGTTTGATGTCTAAATGACAGGTATGTCTTTCTATTTATACTACTTCAAATATACATCTAAACTTTAAATATTTTCATAATAAATATTTCTAGATATTTTGCTAATAAAAGTCTCTAGAATATAATAATACATATTTCTTATTTGCTCCGTACTAGTCATAGGAATGAGATCGTCTGACATGCGGTACCGCGCTGCACGCTTTCGGGATCGTTCGATTTTCTCGTAATTCATGCTCCAGATCTAAAATCTCCTGATTGTCCATCTGGCGATCGAGACGCGGTACCGCACGATAAAAAACGTGATCCACTAGTCATATGAAGACTCCTCTAGAAAGATCAATAATTTACCGATTATGGGTTGGGCAGGGCGAATCGGAATCCTCTGCGGAACAAAAATGTTCCGCAGAGGATTCCGATTCACAGAGTTAACAGAATTAATTTCAATATAATTTCATTTCAATTAATTTCATTTAATATTAAGACATAAACCAGATTGTGTACGATATAATTTTATGAAAATAATAGAAACCTAAGATAAATCCATCACTTGAATTTTAGAAAATTTGGATTTCCACAAATTATTATATATTTTTACTGTAGAATTATTTCTCATATTAAAATCAAACGATGAATACCGCTTTGATCTTGTGCTCCTCCTTGACTATATTTATTTCATTGTTTAATGAATTGTAAGAACTCTTTAATCATGCACATAAATCATGATCTTCAATTTTTTGGAAATTTTTTTATCTCCATTAATCTCCTTTTATTCTTGTTGAATACGGTGCAAAGGGTATAAATATTTCCTTGTTGAATGATTGCTAAGAACTCTTTAAATTGTATAAGATAATTTGTCACCTGGTATTTTGCATTTGAAAATACTTCTACTAGAGACTAAAAGCTTTTCACATGTATTAGTTATTATATTTGGAATATAAAATCAAAGAAATCAAATGAATAAACCATGATGAAATGTACTATAAAAAGACCAAATCAATACGTCTTGTATCCATGATGAATCAATGTACTATAATAAAATTAATATTATCTATTTTGCTTTAATCAATTTAATGAAATACAAACATAATTTCTTGCATTACAATTAATCATGTGCGCATATCTCCTGGTGACAATTAATTAAGCAAATAGGATTTAGCTTCAAAAATTAATTTGGATGGATGTGCATATCTTTCTCCTCTGTATTGAAAAAAATATGGTTCAAAACTTTTCCATAGTCTCTGATAATGTAACTTAAATTGAGAGAGGTATTTTTGTTCGTAGAGAAAAATAAAATCAAAGATCAAATAAACACATTCACTGCTTAGATGCTTTATTAAATAGTAGATAACACACACAAAAACATGTAGCAAGAAAATCTCTCCTGAATTCTCATTTTAGTATTGCCAAAGTTGGGTGAAGAGAAACAGCTCCGGTACAATTGTACAAATACAGCAACGAAAGCCTCAAGAGTCGAGAGGTTCTCTACTGTCCCCGCCGGAAGCGGATTCTCTGCCGCGCAGCAGTAACGGACGCTCAAGATTCTCTGCGTTGTAAGTTACGGACGGATCAGATTTGATTCGGAGTATGATATTATAAAGTTTAGTTTGCACGAATCTCGATGCAAATCAAAGACTGAGATTTATCGCGCAGTCAGCACGTATAGTGTTTGTGCTGCGCGATAGAATATCTCATTCCATCCCCTGCCTGGCCGACCTGGCCCCACCTCGCAGTGTCATGAAATCATTTCCACGACAGTTCTGACACATGGCACGTTGTGGTTGTGAATGTGGGGCCCTGCTTCAGTGCTTCTTGTGTGCTTGGAATCGACAAACAGAGGCGAGTTCTGTTCGTATCCGGTCGGATTACGGAGGGGTAAGAAATCTAAACCGTCCATTGATATAAGTATAACGACTGAGATCTAATATTCTCCTGCCCGAACCCTTGCCCGAACTGACCAGTTCCAAATCCAATCTTTTCTTCTCCTGAAAATGAGATGTTGAAATAACGACAAAGAGATCGAGGCTAGTTTTTCTGCTCAATTGCACTCCAAATTGATGATTTTCTATACATTTCTTGTTACATGAAGTCTACATATTCTCAAATTTCAAACCAGATGTTATTTTACATTGTAAGTTTGTAACCATCAGGATTCAGGCCGCTATCTATAGACATCCCTGCAAACTGTTGAGTTTGTCGTTGTTATTACTGACTAATATTACAACACAAGTGGAGTGTGTTGTAATATTAGTAAGATTGAAGAGTTGCATGTTTTTAACGTTTATTTAAACGCAACGTTTAACGCAAGAAAAAAATATTATTTTTATTAAACGCAACGTAAGACACAACGGAAACTCTTTATGCTCTTAAAATACAATGGTTAGTGCAAGAAAATATTTACGTGATCGTTTCGTACGTTTACAAGTCTACTTATATGTAATACAGATTGAGATTGATGTCTTGGTAAGAGACTAGGAGCTGATTAAAATGAGGTTTGAAGATTATCTGGATACATGATGGGAAAATATGTGATTTTTTATTTATTTATTTTTGGAACACAAAAAAAAACCCGAGTCTTGCTGTTACTGTTATGGTGTAACCGTGTAACTAACTAAATTGTATTTGAAGTTGTTGGGCTAATATGGGCTCATTAAATGAGCGACCCAAAGAAAAGTCAACAATGGCCCATACCGAGGCCTGTCTCATATTCTTATTTGTTTATTTTCCCGAGAGATCGAGGAGGTCGTGATCGAACAACCCTTTCTTTGCGTGCTCTTCTCTCTCTCTCTCTCTCTCTCGCCATGGCTGCTTCTTCGACAGCTTCCTCCTCCTCTAGCGATTCCCTCTCCTCCGCCAAGTTATCTCGCGGCAGGCGCCGCAACAAGGACTCCTCGCTCAAGCCGCGCAAGGATCACCGCTCTGTAAAGAAGCGCCGCCACCGCCACCGCCATCGCCGCCGGAGATCTCCACACGATTCCTCCTCTTCCTTCTCCGATACATACAGGTCCCCTCTATTGTGCGCCAATAATTATCACATTTAGGTGGTATCACATATTGAAATGCCATTAATTTTGGTTCATAAACAAATTGTCAATAATATATTCGTCTTTTCCCGTGTTGGTCTTAAACAAATTGCGAGTTCACTTTTTTTCTTTTCCCTTCTTCTATTTATGCTTGATGTAATACTGTACTATAATCTCTAGATTATTTGGTATTTTCTTATCTTAACAATAAAATATAAATTGTACTGATTTCCCTCTTTACCTCCCTGCCTGCAGTACTAGTTCATCTGATAGCGAGCGCAAGGCTTCCAGTCGTGCAAGAAAGCACAAAAAGAATGATAGATCAAAGAAGGTATCTTTTCCTTGTCTTTACATTTGTTTGTTATTCACCTTCACGTGGCCAAGCTGACGTGATCATCTGTTCTCGTACCAATACTAGTGATGGCTTTTTGGGGTCTAAATTTTGGAAAACATTAAAGAACTGAAATCTACTAGCTATGTAGTATCAAGTATGTACCAGTACAGTACAGTACAGTGCCAGTATTCATCCTGCAAGTTAATTGATGTACTAGTATGCTTTAATCCATCTTGCTTACACTGCTGGTGATTTCTTCTTACGCCAGGAAAAAGAGAGAGATAGATCCAGCTCAAGTTACCACAAACAACACAAGAGGGGAAAAAAGGTAAACTATCATATTGTCTGTTTCCATTTGTTGATGTCCCTTAAATTTTATTCTTATTGTGCCATCAGAACTTTCTAGGTCGAAAGTTATACATATTCATTTTCTAGTATGGAAGTTGTCAAAAAGCATTGTTATTCTAGTCAATAAAAAGAAGAATGTGTACTCTGCAATATAATTGGAAGATTGTAGAGCTTCTATTGTTCTAGTACATACATAAAGGCAATCTTAGTACATATGATAAAAAAAAACCGAAAGATATGTTTCAAACAAATCTCAATATTATACTCATAATTAACACATAATCTCACATGCTTGTTACCATCAATTTTCCTAGTTTGCAATTGCCACTCAACTATTAAGTTGGTGTTGTCAAAGAGAATTGTGTAAATATTGACTTTATATACTCTTGCTCTGATGCCCCTATGCTTCATAAAAAACTAGGTTATTTCAAATACCTAATTGTACCCATAAGCCATAACAGAACGGTTATATTATTGTTTTAGTTTTCATTGAATAGTGGTACTTATATATATCTTTTGCTGCTCCTTATCTTGGATTCTTGGGGGCTGGCTCTTGAAAATTGGAGCTGGGGTTTCTAAACGGGTAACCTGGTATATGCGTCGTTTCTTTGTTGTTATTTGGGGATTTTGAGCTCTACACAGAATAAAGAGACAAACCGCTCTGGCAGTCCAGTTCAACTATCCAAGGTTTCTCTCTCTCTCCCTCTGCACTACACTGTGCTATAATTGAGAAAAAAAAAGTAATTGTCCGACCTGCCTCTTTTTTTATTAGTATTGCACAATAGAATGTCTCTTTTCTGCAATTATTCTCAAGTTGAACTCATCCAAATAATGTGGAATTTACAATCAATGCAGCCACAATTCCCTCATTTTTACCTCTATATGTACAATGCGCCCTTAATTGTGCAAACAATCTATAGATTTTCTTTATTACTACTAAATTAGTTATTGTTTAATTAAGTCTTAATTTTACTATCTGCTGTGCTTTAAGTTTAGTAAATGACGATTGGCCCAAAGTGCAATCAAATACTTATTATTCAAAGCATCAAAAGAAAAGCTGTTAAGTATATATGCCATGAGCTTTACTGACATTAAACTGTTCTGGTAGTGCATCAATTGGCACATTGTGGTACCAGACTGACTAAGACCCATAGTGTGATCTAGTCATGAACTTATTTTATATGTTATGTAAAAGGAAAAAAATGTTCTTCTTTGTGCAGTACCTTGGACGTGACAAAGAGGAAGGCATGCGTCGAAGTGCTATTTCTGGTAAAAAGGTTCGATATCTTATTGCTCTTTCTTTTCTTTTTTTGGGTGGGAAGGTTCATTTGAAATAGTATTTGAAAGTACTTTCGTGTTACTAGAAAAGCCCAATTGTACAAGGCAATACATCAAACGTTCTTAAGAATTCAAAATATTATTTAAACCTCTTGAAGTTTCTCTTGGAGTAAAACATCCCTTTTTGTTTATCGGCATTGTGTTTGGAAGGCATGCTGACCATGCTTTGGTTGCCTTTCATTAGTTGCATGGATTTGGTCGGACCTCCATATTCCTCTTTGAGCCCAAATTGCGAAGAAAAAAAGAGTTCCCTTTGAAAACAAAATAATACATGGATTAGTGGATGGTGTTATCTAATCTCTTTCCTATAAAAAAATGTTATGATTAGATTCTACTGAAGGTGGATAAAACAAAGGAGGACAAGGAGGCAGAGAGCAAGCGAACTGAACTTTTAAAGTTTCTTAATGCTAGCTATGATTAATTTACATTTTTGTGTTTAATTAATCTCCCAACTCTGATTTTCTTTTTAACTTTTCCCCCCATTTTGTACCTGAATGTTGCTCTTGTGGAAAGTCACTTTTAATCATCTTTCACCTTAGTTGGCAATTTACATCCTCATCTATGTTTACTACCAGAAAGCAGAGTATAACTGTCATTCAGTTTTTTTTTTTG
>CAXKVX010005048.1:0-13852 GCA_964058865.1 Eleocharis quinqueflora
GATGGAACGCGTTCTAAAATTCCTTCCGTGCGTCGAGTCTAAAAATCGTCTGATATGCATCAAAATCCGTGTTACTTGATTGACCTGAGCAGCGATAAAGAAGTGTTGCTAGCTCCTCCATTTCAATTAAACAGGTCTTTTTAGAACATATTTTCTCTCTTTCTCTCTGGTTTCATTCTTCTCCTACAGGAATGAAACTCTAGGGTACTCGATAGGAGGGAGAACCCCTCCTCGCGTCGATTGGAGAGAGAGAGCTGGAGATCTCTAGTGTTTTCCTCTGGCTTGGACGCTCCTCGACTATGAATAGGTTTCACGCCGTCTCTTTGACTTGCTAACCTGGGATGTTGCTCGAATTTGGCTGGGTTTCTCTGTTGGCAAAACTTCTAAGTTTTGAACTAGATTGTGAAATTGATGGTGCTTATTGTTGGCTCAATATTCCTTTGAGTTTGTTGATTTGCAAAACTATTTGAATTTTTACCATTTCTTGTGTTGTGAGAATGTTTGTAGGGAATTTGAGAAAAATGCACAAAGGAACACAAGAGATAATCAAGGATGACATAAGAGCAAGATTAGAAGATCAAGATCAAGATGAAGACTTGCTTAGGTTAATTAGATCTTAGTCTATTTAAATTTGGGATTGAAAAGAGCAAGGAAATACCAACCAAACTGGCCAAAATCAAACAAACGCATCATATCGTTATAACGCCAGAGTTGGCGTTATAACGCCAGATACCTGATTTGTCAAAATGGTTTTAAAAATAGAAATTAGACAAATAAAATATCAAGAAATCAAGAATATGTCTTAAATATCATTTAAATTTATCAATATAAATTTTATTTGATCAAAAACATTATTGGGATTAGTAGCAAAATGTGCAAACCAGAAAATCCAGAAACTTAGAGTTATAACGCTAGAATTAGAGTTATAACGCTAAGTTGAATTCCAAAACTTAGAGTTATAACGCTAGATTTAGAGTTATAACGCTAACAATATTGAAAGTTCAAACTGAATTTTAAAATAGAAATTGAATCAATAAAATTTCAAAACATCAAGAATATGTCTTAAATATATTTTAAGTTTAGGAATATAAACTTTATTTGATCAAAAACATCATTTAAATTAGTAGAAAAATAATCAACCTAAACTTCCAGAGAGTTAGCGTTATAACGCTAACTTTGGCGTTATAACGCTAGACAAATCCCAACGGTCAAATTTCTTGTCCTGGCACTAGATAGCGTTATAACGCTATGTTTTGTACATAACTTAGCGTTATAACGCTACCAGAAAATTGATACCAACGGTCATAATTTTTGTCCATATTCAAGATAGCGTTATAACGCTATCTTTTCTATAGAAGATAGCGTTATAACGCTATCTTTTCTATAGAAGATAGCGTTATAACGCTATCTTTTCTATAGAAGATAGCGTTATAACGCTATCTTGCGCAGAGTTGCTTTTGGCCAGATTTGAGCCCTATATAAACCTTTCTCCCTCAACAATTGAACTGCTGATCATTCTATTCATTCAACACCATTTTTACAGCAACCCTTGAGCTCTAAACCTTAGCCAAATCCTTGCTCTTTATCCCAAGTTTAATTAGCTAAATCTAATCTAGGGATTATAGAGAGTTGTTTGTTTGAGTGATTTTCTAGCTTAATCTTCCAATTAGCAAATTGTCATTAGATTGTGAGTGTGTGTGTTGCCTTGAGCTCCACCGGAGTGTGTAAGTGAGTTCAAGGAAGTCGGCTCGATTCTCCACCGGTGTGTGTAAGCGAGATAGAGTCCGGTGTCAGGTTAGGGTTGGCGGCTCCACCGGTGTGTGTAAGAGAGCCCCAATTCCGAAGTTGTACGCTAAGCAAGCGAGTTTTTGTTTAGTGGAGCGGACCGGGCTTGTTACCGCAAGAAGCGGGGGTGCCGGGGACCCGGAGACGTAGGCGAGGCATTCGTGCAAGCCGAACTCCTTCAACACGCGATTGAGCATTTCTTTCCCTTTTCTCTATTTACATTTATCTCAACTCAATTAGTTTAAATTGCTTGAATTGTTTGTGAATTGAATTGAGTTGTGCTTGAATTGCTTGATTAGAGAATTGATTGAATTGCTTGGTGAATTGCATAAATTGAATTGATTGCCATAGTTTGTGAAATTTGCAATTTAGGTCCCTATTTGTTTGAACCGATAGAAATTAATTAAGAACCTAGGCCCCTAGGTTCTACACTTATTTGCAGTCAGGGCCTAGTCAGACCAATTCTACTGTTCATCGGAGCATCACAAGTTTGTCAGAGAATTAAGTTTTACTGTTCTTCTCCTTCAAATGTAACATAATATAAGTTCAAGTTTTGTGCTTAAATTTATTGAAAGAGTTACTGATTTACCCTTCCTTTGAAAATCTATGGGTTACTTGGTTATGAATTGAGCACTTCTTTAAATGTTTGTTACTATAGAAATTTATCTGGTACTGCTAATACTAACTACGGCAGAATCACATTCAATTAAATTGACGCAGCTTACCAAAATTAACAATCTAGGGATTATGAGAACTGAGAATTCATCTTGTTGACTGTCTCAATCACTGTGTTATGAACCAGTGAAGGCTTGAATCTGGTGTTGGGAAAACTGAATTGTTCTTTAATTGATAACCTATTTTTAATTCAAAGGAAAAGTGAATTTGATATCAGGCTTGAGTAAACTCAGTAAAGACCAATTAAAAGTGATTACCCCTTTTTAATTCTCCCAAATTGTACTAATCAGATTGTTCTTTATTGAACTATTGTTTAATATATTTGTCATGGTAGAAAGACCAAGCAAAGGACAAGGACAAGATCACGGAGGGTGATGAAGTCATTGGCGATTCTTGTTGCTCGGAGAATTCGTCAGAGTGATCTCTGAGATAAAAGGTTGGTATATTTTGTTGTGTTATATATTTTCTTCTCTCATCAATGTTTCTTTAGTGATTTCAAGATACAGACAATAGAAAATAAGTATGCTGCAAGCTTTAAGCTATAAGATAAGGACACGATAAAAAAAATAAGTATGCTTCGTTGTGATTTTCTTCTTTTTATTAATGTGCAATATGTGCATATTTTCATCTTAATATAATGATGCTGTCATTTTCTTATCAATATGTGCAAATTTCTCTTAATTATCTCAGTATTTTCTTTGTACTGTTTTGTAGGAATTGATGCGGAGCCAGATTTTGATGATTCTGACGGGAAGTGTTTCAATTAAAAATTTGATGATATTTTGTTGGTGGTATATTTTGTTGGTAGTATATTATGTTGGTGGTATATTTTTTATAGAATGATATTATAGCAAAAAAAGCAGAAAAATAGATAAATGGTGACAATATATTTTTTATAGAATGATATACCTTTGTCAATTTCAAGTAATATTTCTCAGTGAAGTAGTATTGTATTTATTTGATTTATGTATGTTATCTAATATTTCTTTAGTAACAATAGTAGACACACTAATTCAGGTACAATATAATGATCGATAAAGCTATTGTTGGCGAGCAAGATGGTATAATTTGGAGAGCAAGAATAGACACTAATTCAGATAATATCAAGACACGCTCATATTCAATAAGTTTGCTTTATTAAAAATAAAAAATGTTTTGAATTTCATGTGTTGTTAAATTAAATAGCAACTCATTTTTCCTGTGTTGATGCTTGTAGAAATTAACAGAAACTCATTTTTCATTATATTCTTTGGTCTTTCAACAACAACAGAACTTAACAGCAAATTGTTTGTGGCATCCAAGACGATTACACATGATTTCGAAATATAGAAAACAAAATATACAGAAAACTCAACAGCAACAAAATATATGAAAATCAATTATGTAGCACTCTCTTTGTTTGTTGTGCTCCTTTTGTCTTCAATTATATGTAATACTTCGACACACTCATCAAATCCAGAATGACAATCGTTCTAACATAATATTCTTCATATTCATTGCACATATATGGAGTCGACGTTATGCTTCATCCCTCTTCAGTTAACTGTTAAGTAAACATATAAGTTTAGAAGAATGAAGCGAACATATAAGTTTTCAATGGACCCACCAATAAAGAATACATGTAAGAGATTTACTGATTTTACATGTTTTTGGGGTCACTAACAAAACTAGTACATTAGACTGTCGAAGGTGGTATTTTCAATTAGATTCTGCAGAATTATATTTTTCCTGTTAATATGTATATTTCTTTAAGTGCTGAAAGAAACTCGTGAAACCAAAACAACCTGAGGTTAACTGATTGGCATAGAGTGACATTTGGTATTGAAACTAACTTGAGCCAGTAAGAATCAACCTGGAATAATAAATGGTTATATTTTTCAATCCAAGTCCGATTTGAGATAACTATTTATTGGTATAAACTATTGTGAGTTGGAGACATCAACTCGTGAAACCAAAACAATCTAAAAACAAAGGCAACTAGATTAATTGGCTAATGAGTTTAATGGTTTTATTGGGACCAAAATTTGGGTTGAATTTCAGTTTAATGCAAAGTTGGTAATCATTTAAGGCCTAGTCAGGCCATTGCTTGTTAGTAAAATTAGTAGCATAGAACTAAAATTTGTTCAACTATTTCATATCAGTTATGTACCATATTGACTGATTGAGAATGAAATAACGACACATATATCTAGTTAAGCAGAACTCACTAGACGCAGACTCCTCTTTTTGCACAAAATCAGCGCCACATCCATCATTGAGTAATCCTTCTCCTTCCTTACCAGTGGTTATCTCCAACGGCTGTTGACTGGCGAATGAAGGAGGATTATGCGAGAAGGTGGAGGAAGCAAGGAGGACCCAACGAACGCTGACGGGGAGGAGAATAGACTAGCAGATTGGCGGAGGAAGCGATTTACCGAAAATTCAGACAAAATGGAGGGGCGACGGAGAGGAATCGAGAAAGTTACCGTTCTGGTATCGCTAGAATGGAGAATCGCTAGAGAGAGGGAGTGGAGCAAGATCGCCAGAGAGATAGTGGTGTAAGATGGAATCGTTAGAATGGAGCCAGATGATCCAGATGGTATTTGCTAGAGAGAATCCATGAGAAGGACCTAGAGAATCGCTAGAGAAAAGAGAGGAATTTGATCAGGTGAGGCGCGAAGCTGAAAGGAGACGAAAGAAACAAAATAATAGAGAAGAAATGGAGAGGATTAGCGCTTGTATTTTTTCGTTGATGAGGGTTTTGATCGAGACCTGATCCAACGGTTATTCCAATCGACGCACAGCTGAAATATTAGAACGCAACCTACCATAATCCATCTCTCTCTCTCTATATATATATATATATATATATATATATATAATTTTTATTGTAATCGAATACATTGAATCTAGACACTAATCAATGTATGCTAACTAACTAACATCTTTACTAATCCTAATAAAAATAGATGTATACACATTATATTTGAAATAGATTGATTTTAATAGTTTTAATTTTTTGTTTGCAATCATTATAATAAAAACTTTAATTAGGTTTACCAGTCATCTTTATAAGCTTAGGTATAAAATAGCGTTACTTCAATTGATTTGCATATGAAATAGACAATGAAACTCATCAAAAGAGTTGTCCTTTCAAGCTCTGATGTGAATAAAACTCGACATTTTCAGTGAGGTGACCTGATAACAACTAGCATATCACTCACTCATCGTGCGAAAAAGTTAAATTTTAAATTTTCGTATTGCAATAATAAAATTATAATATTTAAAATCGTCTAAATAAAAAATATATAAAAAAAATGTTTGCAAAAAAAAAAAAAATGAGCTACAGTAAATTACTGTAGTAGTGACGGCCAGACACGAGGAAATTAGATTAGATAAATGCAAATATATAAAAGACGACTCGGTAATAAACACATCTTCTAGATAAGTGCTCAATACGAAAATGAAGAAACCATGATTCCTCTAGCTAGGTCAGAAATAAGAAATTGGCAAAACCATCCAGGTTCACCAAAAATATGAACTTTAAATATTCTCGAGCTTTCCCCAGAATAGAAAAGAAAGTCGAAACCGGTCTCTTCATGTTCGGCGCTTCTTTAGTCCCACCATAGTTATGTGTTAATCCGCATCGACTATATAGAAGCAGACCTCGTCCCGTTAACACACTTGAACACAGGAAGCAGTGAATGGGCTTTGGCTCTGGAAAGTCCCCGGGCTTTATTTGCAGAGATGCAGCCGCGGAGACGCGGTATCTCTCGACACCTGGCTCGCCTACTTTAGTGGGGGGCAAAGACCTGTGTGGAGCCCAATGGGCCAAGTGTCAGAGACCTATAGCCGTTTCAAAACAGTTATTCACTGGGTCCAAGATGTTGTAATCTGGGCTTAACAGAACGGGGCTTACTCTCCTGTGTTCATTTTTTTCCTAGGCTGCTAACAAACAGTTATTCCCTCGGCCCAATATATATCTGGCCCAATAGAACCGGGTAACAAATATTATTCAATCGGCCCAAGACTCCTGTGTTCATTTTTTTCCTAGGCTGCTAACAAACAGTTATTCCCTCGGCCCAATATATATCTGGCCCAATAGAACCGGGTAACAAATATTATTCAATCGGCCCAAGATATAACTGGCAAGTAGGTACGTATATCGTATATCTTGACAACCACATAACATGTATAAATACTGAGGGCATACAAGTAGGCTGCTAACAAACAGTTATTCCCTCGGCCCAATATATATCTGGCCCAATAGAACCGGGTAACAAATATTATTCAATCGGCCCAAGATATAACTGGCAAGTAGGTACGTATATCGTATATCTTGACAACCACATAACATGTATAAATACTGAGGGCATATTTGAAAATAACAACTCTAAAATTTCTAAGCTTACAAGATGGAGCATACAATGGGGAGCAAATGGTTTGCTCGGCAAAGGGATTCCCCCAGCTGCAAATCTTAGAGCTTTTGAAATTGAAGAACTTCGAGGAATTGGTGGTCCAAGCAATGGCTATGTCAGAGCTTAGTACCCTACGTGTTGTTTAATGCGAGAAACTTCACGGCCTTCCCAATCGAGCACATGTTATTCTGTTGGATTCATACATGATTGCAATCGTTGTTTGAGTCTCTCTCTTTTATTCAGTTCATCTTTTGTTTGCATACCAGTGTGTTTCTTGATCTCTGAATGCTTGTTTTGATGTCATTTTCTAGTGTTAGCATGCGAAGATGTAAATATCAAGTGAATTTGATGTTTTTCATATTTTAACAAAATTTGCGGCTATGAAAATTATTCTAATTCAATTGACTATGACAATAATTCAGTGTGAAAGATGCAGGTTCAAAAACCGATTATTTACTTTTGACCAAGTTTAATATGATGGGAGAAATTTGTTCCCCTTTCTCATGTTTCAAAAAAATAGAAGGAAAAATTCAGACAGCACATGAGTATATCATATTTGTAGCATTTTACTTGTGCGTTTGTCAGACGAGCATCTTCCGCCTCCGACCCTTAAAATTTTCCAATAGGCCCACTCAATATTGGTGAATTTAAAAAGAAAGTGAGCGTGAAACTGAAAGTTAGGTTTAGGAAACGAGGAAAATCCTCGGTCTCTTTCTGGGACGACACCTGGTACGCTCCATTAAAAGGCTCTACTCTCCATTTCCATTCTATCTGCCTAGGCCTCACCTACCATTGAAAGAACTTTCAACCCTCCTCTTTGCGAAGGATGGAGGATAGAAAGTGAATTCACACCTGACGCGCCTTCTTCGTTTGGTGCAAAAACCCTGTGTTTGAGCCCAATGGGTCAGATTTCAAAGGGACCTCAGAAGTTTACAACAGTTATTCCCTGAGCCGAGATTATATTTGTTCTAACAGAACGGGGCTACGCTCTTTTGTGTTCATACTTCATCCTTTTGTTCTTTTTTTCCTTACAGCCGGGTTTAACTGTTGGAAACTAAAACAGTTTTGAAGTTAAACAACCTGAGCACCCTCCCAAAACAATTATCTAGGAATCGGTAGCTTTTATTAAAAAAGATTCTCATAACTGACAACTCTCAGACAGTACTGGCAACACTTGTTGCACAGGCAGAGGCAGCAAGAGTTCGGATGCAAGAAGAATATCAAAGAAAATTCAGTCATTACTAATTTAATTTACATCTCCAAAAGGACTTAATTCAAGTGAATCCATCACTCAAATTCTTACAAATCTGCTCACATCTAGTTATCAAGGATAACTTATAGTATTGCACTAATCCTCCTTTCAGAACGTATTCATCGATGCTTGAGATTAAATAAAAGAATACTATTTTCTAGACATGTAACAGTTATCCTAAAGGCAAAGACATCTATCAGAAGCAGTTCATTCCCCCAAGATGTTCTCCAGCTCCTTGTCAAAGATATCCTCATCAGACCCGATTTGATCAGGCCGATTAATATTTGTTTTCTCATAAAAATCATTCTTTTGTGCATCCCATTTCTGCATTATAGACTCCATCACATGCCCTGCTGTTTTCTTCTCTATGGTGTGCTCCACATCCTTTATATCAGTCATCTTACTAGCCTCTATTAAATATAAGAAATGGGAATTAATGAATAAGTTGAGGTCGTTCACTAACAAAAAAAGTACAAAATTTTGTGAAGTTTCAAAGAACAGTCCGGTTCAACTAAAAAGGGACCAATTTATAACAAGGGAATAAATTAAAAACAAAATAAAAAGGGAACCCAAACATGATCGGATCACAAAAACTAGATGGAAACACAAATTGTTTCATCTGTAACAAAGCTGCACCTTGTTTTATTTTATTTTATTTTTTTTTTTTTTGAGGAAACGCACCTAATGTATATTGCACAAAAAACTTGATGAAACCTTAAGCGAAATATTGTGCCCAAAAATTAATTCTGATAAGGCCTCATTACAATCGGCCTGTACAGGCCCAGTGGCGTGCGTCAATGGGCTCACAGATGACCCGTCTGACAAGCTGACATGTTTTCGCCAGGCCTATTGGACCTATAAATACTACACCCTGGATATCAAGTAGGGGAGATTCACTTATGATTTAGGCTAGCCACTTTTTCCATTTTGCTCTTTCATCTCATCCTCTTGTGCTTTCTTTTATCCTCTCGGCTCGATTTCTTAGAATCGAGATCCTTTGTTGAGAGCTAACTTGGTTATCTCAGGATACTATATGACAAGACTGAACTTCACCGAACTAAACTATTGGACTCAGATAAATTAACACTACGAGTTTGGGATTCAGAATTGCTAGGTTGATAAGAGCTATCCTCGAAGTCGGTAGGGGCAGCAGTTGAGGGAATGCTGGATCTGTGTGAAGACGAGTTTTCATCCATGGTTGATTAACTGAGGTTTTTTTAAAAAAACGGGAAGGAGGAGGCAATCAGACTCTACCAGTAAAAATATGCATATACTGGGTAGCAGATAAGGGAGTATGGGATTCTAGCAGTAAAAGGGGTTAAGGGACTTTATCAAGAAATATATTAATGGTTAACCATTATTATCAACTAGGTGTCTACGAATAAATGAGGAAGTGTAGAGGTTACCTGGGAGTGGAGAAACGAAGCAAGAAGGTACGAACAAGAAAGACAAGAACAGCAAATTAGAGAATTGTAACCCTACAATATGATACCATGAAGTTAGAATAGGAAAGATTTCACAAAAGAAAAGGAAGAGAAGAAGAAAAAGGGGTAGAGAGAAAACAATATGGAAGAGTTCTTACTTGTGAGCAGAAGGCAGTCGAGAAAGAATGGAGCGACGGAGTAACTTCGACGGTGGAACCTGAGCAGGGAACATTAATGGCGAAGTAGGTATTTGGTTGTTGCAGAAAGAGAGAAAGAGAAGAAGCGAAATAGCAGATGAGACAGAAAGAAAGAGAAAAGGGAACTGTGCTCAAGGGCTTGAGACGCCCAGGGGCTTAAGCAGCGAGTTGAGATGAAATGGAGAAGAAGAGTATACTCAGAAAAGGAGAGAGTTGTGCTCGAGGGTTGGGGACGTCCGAGAGTCTGGATAGTGAAGTGGAGATTTAAACTTCTACAGGCATTACAATTGGTCCGTACAGGTCCAGCGGTGTCAATTGGCTCACAGATAACCCGATTGAGAAGCTGACCTGTTTCCGCCAAACCTATTGGGCCTATAAATACTAGACCCTGGAGATCGAGGGGGATTCATTTCTGATTTAGGCTAGACATTTTTTCATTTTCCCCTTTCATCTCATCCTCTTTTACTCTCTTTTATCCTTTCGGCTCGGTTTCTTAGAGTCCGGATCAAATTCCATCCATGCAACGTCCAAAACCCACTGACTCAGAATCAGTACAAACTACTCTGAAACCAGATACAAGTTAAGCTATTTGCAAATTTATGCCCACCCCATCTCACAGAGAAGTATGATTAAGCTTCTGATAACATTTATAACACCAAAAAAGTTGTGCATACCTTGGATGGCTAATTCTTTTGCTAGCTCATACTCTGACAAAGTTTTCTTAAATTTTTCTAATTCGATATCTGCACCCTGCAAAAAGATAATATCCGTTGAAATCAAAATTTCAACTACAAACCACAAAGAAGACTTAAGCAGTGAGAAGAAGTTCCATGCATAATGAATACAGGAGCTTCTTGAATTTATGTACATCATATATAAATAAAGAAAATCTTCTACATAAATTCTTCTGTCATTTGAAAATGTTTGAACAGGAGGGAAAAGCTTACCAGATTCATATGCAGGTATGTTTCGATATTGCTATCAGAAAATAATCTGTTCGGAAAACAACCAAAACAGAATAAATTGATCAGAATTTGAACTGCACCTATGTAGTTCTTTACATAGCCTGTCCCAAGCCAGGAAAAAGATGGTTGTGACAGGCTTGGCGAGCCAACTTGAAAATTCTCAGCCATTCTCATGGAAATGAAACCCAATTTATTGGGTTTCATCTCTAGCCTACCGCAACTTGTTTGGGACTAAAGGATTTGTTGTTATTGTATCGTATGGCCAGAGATCACAAAAAACAAAGCAGCAGGTTATTTAATTATGCCTCCAGTACAGGCGCACACCATAAACCCATAGGCCTACCAGCACACACACAGCTCTAAGTCTTAATAATTAAGTACCAAAAACCTTCAACAAAAAAAATTCAAATTTCTTCTGTAATTAATGATCAAACACAAGGACACAAAAAATCAACCAGCAATATGATTCACAGAAAGATAAATGGAACTGAACTGTGCAACCTGGCAATTACTAGGATAAAAAATCAAGCAAAATGATAACAAATACAAATATTCAATTAGATGGCCATAATTGCTTGTGAATATCAAAAGTGCCAAAAAAAAGGAAGTATGAAAATATATACCTGTCAGATACATCTTCAGGTCGCAATTTCGGCTGCCCTATTATGTCATGCCCACCCATCCGGTCATTTTCACCGAGGACATCCACAAAACCAAACAGAAACATGTTTTTCTCTAGCATCCTCTTTACAAGAGAAGGTACCAGTTCTATCTTGAGTACTTTGGCTTCCTCGACCAAATTCCTTAGCTTCCTCAATTGTCCTGTTACAATAACATCAAAATGAAAGTTGTAGTTTAGGCAAAGAGATGGTATATGCAGTGCTGTTTCGCACAAATGGCACAAATGGTCAATTGAACCCAACTTAAACCTTATAGGCTTATAAAGCCACTACGCCTCAGTTTTGCAAATTAAACAATCTAGTCTCAGCTTGTTTTAACAGTAAAACAACAGATCAATAATCATGCAAAAGTGTGAACCTTATCAGCCTCATAACCTTAAAATTAACAATCAAAGACCAGGAAGAAAAATTAATACATGTCACGAATTCAGTAATAATATCAGATCAGCCAGTAAGTAAAAAGTTGATGCATATAAACCCAACAACATACCAAGAGATAAATAAATTTTGATGCCAGGTTGGTACGGTTGGACCTCATGGAGACAGTAGAGGACGTATAGAGCACCTAATCTCCTAGGTAAAGGTCCTGAACAAATCATATGACCTGAAAACATAACATCTCCAATGAGTTCAAATCGGAACATCTTCAAAATTTTGGAGAGCCGGTTAAAGAATACTCAAAAGACTAACATGAAAAGATGCGGACTCCACTTTTTTCTGGCTAAACTACGTTTATTCAATCTTCAATCAGGGATACTTTGAACTGAACAGGACCTTGCTCGCACAAGCATGTTTGCGCATGAACAATTAGTTTGAGGGGTCAGAACAGTTGTTCATACTTTAAAAAATGAATATTTTGAGCATTTCAAGAGCTATGGGGGAATAATCTGGCACTTAGTTGCTAACCGGGGATTAGATAACCATACCAGCCTAGTGGAGGTTGAATTTGAACAGTTGAGACAGTATGATTAAATATTCTTATGGCAATATTGAAATTGGTTGATATCATACTGATGCAATGTGTATACAGGGATTGCATGAAAAATTCAGTGTTCCTAGTAGGGTTGGCTTCAAAAATGTAAGAGAATTTTTTCTCCTTCCATTTTCTCTTCATATCATCCAAGGTTTTGCAATTTCCCTACAAACTCACCAAAAGCACAATAAAAATAAATTCAACAATAAAATGAACAGAAATAAGGGCATAAAAAGTTTGAAAGAAATTTGAGGAGAAGTGAAAAACTAGAAGTACCTCAACAAATTCAGCTAACAATTCATCTAAATCCAACTTGAATGGTGTGAGATCCATACGATGTCAAACAAGCAGTACTAGGACAGCCTTCCGAATACTGCACAAGCATATAATGTGATTGACAAACCATGTTTTTTGGAACAATTAAGCCAAGTTCAATAAACTTCAACTGAGATTAGTTGTCAGATCATGATCCAACATCCAAAAAATGAAAATAATGAGGCACACCATTATGCATGTGTGGGTAATGGAGAGCATAAAAGAGTAAGATAGCTGCGAGGAGTGACAAATTTGTGCCAACTGGAAATTGCAGGTCTACTACATGTTGTTAGGATCTGCATGACCTGGAAGCTACATTGCTCACACATTCAAGTATGGAGCACGAGTCCACGTGCATTGATTAGTGGGATTAAACCCTGACCAAAAGGGGAAAAGAAGAAACAAAAGATTAAAACAACGAACCTACCTAACCAAATAACATGTCTGACCTGGCCCAACTCTGAATTTAACCCAACCAACTTCTTTCCAAAAAGTTGATCTCCCCAAAACTGGCCACCCCTAACCTGATCTTATCTATGCTGATACTGACTAGACCAGAAGCCCAATTAACCAGATCCAAAGGGACAACCTGACCCCCAGTTGATTAATGTCCAAATTCTATAACCAAAACTTGAATCAAACCCTATGGCATGTGATTTTGACCGCGGTCACTGTTTGACCCCAAAAAAAATGAACAATGACTCCCAAACAGTTCTATGTGAAAAATAACCAGAGACCTGAGTGTTCAACTGATTGGTACAGTCTGACCCTGCTTGACCCAGAACTTGGTTGACATGAAGCTCAAAATAGCCAGCCCAACACAACTCCAGACAAACAAAACACATATGACCTGTGACCAGAAATGCCAATATCCCCAGTACCTAAGACAACCCTGACCAAAACCTGACAACCCAACATGAACAATCGAATTATAAAAGCCATAAACAATGCAATCCATGCATGTCACAATCAAAAGCTCCGAGTAATGCTATTTCCAAGTCATGATGTTCCAGTCTCTGACATACAGTAGGCCAACTTTTTCTCTTGTGTGAGCTAAATTATCACAATTCAGTTCCTTATTTGTTCCAACAAAAACCTTTCTAGAATTTACTGCTTTCAAACCCCCTAGCAAATGAAGACTGATTAAGGTAGCGGAACTACCTTAGGTTAATTAAGTAACGGCTTTTGA